>JAUZSU010009331.1:2500-11214 GCA_034780255.1 Parotocinclus maculicauda
ACATGCACACACCATCATCCATTTAACAAACAAATTTTTAGTTTTATTAACACATTTCAATAAAAGCATTCAAGTAAGAGCTCATTTAAGTGAGATGTTTTTTTTAAGAATGAAAGACTTAAATGAGGATTTAAAAAATGATCAGCACCCCGAGAACTTTGGCTTTCACCACAGTCCCCAGTCTGTTTGGACATGTCTCTGAGAGCTTTGCGCACTGTTTGCCCATTCTTTCTTGCAGAATTGTTCAAGCTCAATCAAATTTCATGGCGAGCTGTAAGCTACTGTGTTGTTTTTTGGCGCTGTGTTTGGGGTTGTTGTCATGCTGGAAAGTGAACCATCTGTCCATCTTCTGTTGTGTAGCACAGGGCTGCATTCTTTCCTCAGGAATTTGGGTGTACTTGGCAGCATCCATTTTCCCTTCAATCCTGAACAATTGTCCAGACACTGCCGCAGAAAAACATATACTGTCGACATCTTCATACTCCTGTGAACAGTACTCCAAGGGATAGCTGAAAAACTTTTTTTTCCTTCCCCTAACTTTCAACAACTTTTTGAAAGTGCTACAATCCGCGACATTTGTTGTCGTGTGGGGACAAATGAACCTTTTGTGTGATTGGAAGGTGAGAACCGGTACCTGAGAAAGTTTAACAGATGCTCTGAAAAGATTGATCACTAATCCATAGCAGGTAAGAACCAGTGCTTGTTGAGCAGTACTGTACAGGTACAGTAAAGGTCCACTGCTAATTTATACACTTGATCAGTTGTGGATAAGCAAAGCACCACACATTCATTGTTCAACTTAGCAAAGAATACCTTTCAGTCCAAAGCTCACCAAATGCAAAGTTTCGCAGGTTAAATCTTTCTTGTACCAAAGGTATGATGTGTGATACCACTTGTCTGAGTTTTATGAAAATTCACTGAACAAAAACCTGCCATTTATGTGCCAGATAACTGTTTCTAAGAGTATTTATAATGTAATGTTTGTTTAGGTTTAAGACTTTATGCATGGTATAAGTACAATAAGCAAGGATATCATGGTGGTGCAGTTGTTAGTGCTGTTCGATATTCTGATTTCCACCCACATACCAAAGAGTTATTTCTCTAAGTGTCCCACAGGGTGTGTTTATTGGTACTATATGATGGTCTGGTCCATCTGTCTAGGGCTGGTTCTCGTATTGCACCTGGCTCGAAAGATAGGCCTCAGCCCCCCGAGCAACCCTGAAACAGATTAAGCCAGTATGGAGAGTGCTGGACAGTAAACAAGACACACTATTGAAAAACAGGATGCAACAAAAAGTTGGTGGCTATACAAAGAAGAGAAAGTGAGAGATGGGAAACACCAAGTCCTGTCTGCCTAGAAAGACTGAAAAGAAAGAAAAAGTAAACGAATAAGAGAAGCAAAAGAAAGTGAGGTGGTATGAGCAATGTTGGCCCTGCAGAGGAATCCGTACGATCGATGGTCATATTCACTTCGAGTCAGGCGCAGTCCCGTGGTGAAAGGCCTGTATAAATAATAATAATTACAAAAAAAGCCCCCAGATCGCTTTCCGATAAGCCGATCATCTTATTTCTTCCACCGGGCTTTGACTATTGATGGCTGAGATTATTAGTGTGCCTTTTTTATTTGCTTTATTTTCTCTTGCTGTCCAACACTGAGTCATATATTACATTTACTGCAATATTACTGATCTGTGAGTAATATGTACTGAGAAATGTGCGTGAGTGTGTGTGTGTGTGTTGTGTGTGCGTGCGCGTGTTTAAATGGGGTGCCGCTGTATCGCCAGGGGGTGTGAGTGAGAACAGGCTGCAGTAATTGAATCCCTTTCCCTGTCTATGTCTCAAATCTAGTCATTATACAAGCGCCTCTTTCTCTCTCCTGGACACAGACGTATAGAGACAGAGAGAAAAACGAGGGAGACAGATTCCACCTAATTACATTTCTACCACACACCAGTTTTACCAGTTGGTTTGATTTCTTTTTTCTCTTTTCAAATGCTGTTATCCCCAGAGACGATAAAAAGCATTAAATGCGGCTAACATTGGCAAATCACAACTCTTTTTTGGGCCGTTTAGGGCTCGCTGGCAAAGAGAAATAAACACGGCAGGAGGGAAAAACAGATGAAGAGACAGACGCGTCAGACTGTGAATCGTTTGCCCAGTACTGAGAATAAAAAGTATCATGCAGAGTCTAAAAAACATGATTACATTTCAGCTTAAACTATTGTATTTCTTTTATTCTCAGGTTTAACTGTTGGAATGTAAGCAATGTTTGTGTTCTTAGGCTTAGTCCCAGTCATACTACAAAGCAAAAAAAGCTTTAGTTTAAAAGCTTTAGCTTTAATTCATGACTAGGAACTGAAGCACAGAGCCATGGCTAGAGCGAAAAAGACAAGAGAAGGAGAAACTCGGATGCAAATTAGTATGACACTGCATTGCCCCAAATATATGACTGGTTCCTGTAGTTTATTTAGAACATATGGAGACAGTAATCTGGTATATTTACCATTTTGACTTTAGTTCCATTGGCAGCATTTTGTTCATACACATGAGAAAGTTATCCTAGGTTTTATCAGGAAAATGGAACTCATCGTATTATATCTGAAATACATCTGTCTTTTCGCTACTCATGTGTGATCACTCAGGTGTGTTGGTTGCTGTGGAGGAGGGTTGTTGTTTAATGTGAGCCCCGTCAGCTGTGTTACTTTCTTGTTCTTCCCTTTTTAGCTATGATGGAGTTTTATGATACAAATGTGTTGTGTTTATCAGCTATGTGTTCTTAACGTTCACTTCTCTTCTTCTTATCCCAGTTTCAGTCCTCATGCCTTTACATAATTAGAAAACCCTAACTATCCTTTCATTTCTCCTGTTGACTGAAATCACCAAAACGGTTGCCTACTGGAGAATGTTTAGAATTTACAGTGATTTTACTGGACTATATAGTGACAATTAATAGTGCACATGTTCTCTGTTTTATTATATGCATGGTTTCTTTATTATCTATATGATTGTATTATACTGTCTATGTTATTTATTATTTTCTCGATTTTAATATATTATTCATAGTATTGTATTCCCTCTTGAATATAGTATATCTATATTTTACATAATTTACATGGTATAGATTTTAATTTAATTCAATTTGAATTAGTATATTGAGCTTCTGTGTATTTAAACCACAGTATTATGATAAATATATTATTCAGGTAATTTCTTTGTAATGTTGACATCTAAAATCTTGGCTGTTCATGGAGTTTGGGTCCCTTTTTGAGTCTTGGTTCTTCCAAAGTTTCTTCTTCATCACCATTATTGAGGTTTTCTTGTTCAATTAAATTCAATTCAAATTTATTTATATAAGACCTTTTTTCAATGGTGCATTGTCTCAAAGCAGTTTTACAATTTTATATTATCTTAAAGGGCCAAATTGAGCAATCCTAGGGTGACAGTGGTAAGGAAAAAATGCCTGAAAGTAGTGGGAAGAAACCTTGGGAGGACCAAGACTCAACAGGGGAACCATCCTCCATGGGTGGCCTAGATGTTAATGAAATAAATACTTAAAAAGTATATTAAATTATAGCAAAATTAGGTAAATAACAATTTAAACCAATAACAATTGCAAATATTGCAATAAAGATCATATAAAGGGTCCAATCATTGACAATGTATTATATGCAGTATATCATCATGATACCATTACTAAAACAACAAATCTAATGGTGGCCTAAGACTTTAGTCAGTATTGCATATCAGATCTAATGCAATGGCGTATTTTTCATTCTATAGACACAAAACATAATGCACGTCCTGTAAACGTACCACCCATGATGCATTGCACTATGGCCCACAGTTCTGTAGTTACTATATATTAATACATGTGTGCAGCATATGATACTTGCTTTAGGCAAGTGTTGTGGACCACTGCAGCCCCTGTGACAGAAAGTTTTATAACCACTGACATATGGCACACTATAGTGTAAATATTGCTAGATAACCTTGTAGGGCTTCCAGTAGAACCTTGGCTTTGTTCTATTCACAGATAATGTCAAGCAACATACTATATGGAATGCCAATTTTACACATTTTATAGTATTCAGATTTTAGTAATCAATTAATATTAAAACTGCAGCCAGCTCAGTGGACCACACCCACCTTCTACCACATTCCCTCTCTCCTTCTTTTCTAATATTTCACAACTGTGGCTCATCTTCCTGTCCTTTCTCCTCCCCTATTAATACTCTCCCTCTCTCTTTGCACTTTTGTCGCTATTTTTCCAGATTCAGCTCTTTGTCCGTTCTTTGTGTTGTGTCTGTATCTGTTTTTTGATCATGTTCTCCGACTTCAGCTCTCGTCAATTCCTCTTTGACTCGGTTCCATGTCAGTGTTTGTCCATGGACGTTTTTTTTACTCTGTTTAAACCTGTTTGTTTCTAATAAAAGCTGTCTTTCTTAGATCTTGTTAGATCCTACATTTGACTCCTTGCCATAGCCCTAGCCCTTGCATTATTTAGTTAGCAGGCTAGTGTATATTCTGCCTAACAGTATCTAAACTTGCAACATGACTGGTTCAATCATTGCACATTAAATTACTTTTAATCAATAATCCAATCATGAATGTGTAATCCATGTTTATCTTTCCACAGTATATTAACACTGACATGCTGAGCTTGTGAATAATTAGCCTGACTTCAAAACAGTATCATACCTTTACTAAAGATAAAAACTACAATATGCAATCCTATCTGTTTGCCTGCACGGTCTTTTTATGAGAGGAATTGATTGTTAATCTAGATTGTAAAACTAGTACACTACTAATTATTTTACCCTTGGAAATCCTGCGAGGCCAGTCTTTGTATTCACTCTGAAATGCTGACTAGTACAGCATATCTGTCTGATGCTGCACTGCACTTTTGATTTGTGTTTTTCTGCCATTTTAATAAGCTTTCCAAACGCTTTCAGCACCAGTAGTCTTAGACACTGCATTAGCTAAAATGGAAAATGTCTGGATATCAACTGGTTTCACCTCAAACTTATATATCCGGAGGACTACTGTCTGTCTGAAACGTTTTGATTCCTAAAACTTCATATACTATGGAAGATTATTCAGTGTTTCATGTGGTTCAAGAGGTTAAACTGTAGGGTGTATTTGCTACTGAAAAAATGCAGACACCAGACCATTGTTGTATATTTTGACCTGTTTAGAGATGGCAAATCTGACAGGATTTTTTTGTAAAACATATTTATTTGACATAATATAGCCTAGACATTCTCAGTAGCAATTGTAACCAAAATTGTAACAACAGGCTTTTCTTTAAACGTTCTTACTAAAATTGTGGAATTTCCTGATTTACAGAATTTCCAGATGTTGTATTATTAGACAACAAAATAACTTTGTCAGTTTTTTGTGGAAAGGAAGTTTCACATGGTGTTGGATAAAGGCACCATTAGTGTAAAGTCAAAGTTACTTTAGTCATCCATAAAGTGTGTAAATAATGTAAGGTTGGTAGTTACTGTAAGGGTATTACTGAAATTGAAGAGAGATGGGATAAAAGCTAAACTAACCCAGCTTGGACCCAGTAGTGCAAGATCTTACTAAACCACTATTATTTAAGCTTTACAATTAAGTAAACAATGACAATGTAGTATACAGCCTCTTATTACCATTAACTAACTGAATACCATAATTCATGCAGTGTATATTATGCAATGAGTGCAGGGACAGAAATCCAGCTTACTTGGTGAGTCACAAAGATCTGCATTAGATCTAGGAACTGAAGTTTTGGTGTTGAGGGCCACTGAGAAAAAGTGGAACTTGCTATTTCTGGTCAGAAATTGCTAGACCTGCCAACATTATCTGTAGAGGAAAAATAGTCATCTAGATAGCTACATGATTAACTGCAAGATAATGTCTATAGTGCCAAGACAACTTAAGCACTAGGCGCTACAAGCGCAGTCATAGCTGTAGAACAAGCACTGATTGATGATGATAATAATGATAAATGGCTTTATTTATTTACATTTCAAACACATTACAAATTAATTCCTCGTCTGTACATTTTCTACAAACATAAGGTGTAACAACCTGCAAACTATGTCCAGAGACTTCCATCTGGGACTCAATCATTAGCAAACTGTAACAGGAACACAACCTGTTTAAATTGTTGCAATACATTTTGTATGCAGAATTTGAATGCAAGAAAAACTGAAAACCCCAGCTTCTATAGGTTATTGTGGATAGTTTTTATGTGATCTCAAAAGCAGCATCTGGCAAGTTTATCAGGATGCTAAATTGACCCTTTTACAGTCCAAACACACTTGATCAGAAGGGGAATACACTGAAAAGGCTATAAAAGATGTGAAAGTTTGGAATGAATATTAGTAGAACAGAGTATATTGTAAAGACAAATTAAAGTTTGAAACTTTTGAGTCCAAGCATTGACAGTGTGTTACATGTCACCAGCTGGTGAAAAACTTTATACAGTACTTTATACCAGATCTAATGCAATGGTTTATTATTTATTCTACAAACATACAACATAACACCCATCCTGTCAGCCTACGGTCCATGGTGCATTGCAGTGTGGCCTACAGTTCTGTACTTACAATATAGCACACACACATTCAGCATCTGATACTTGCTTTAGAAGCAGTGTTGTGGACCACTGCACCCCCTATGACAGTAAGGTTAAAAATCACTGACATATGGTACACTTTACTATAACATTGCTGGATAGCCTAAGGGTTTCCAGTAGAAACATGTTAACTGAGTAATTGTATAATTTATTTTACACATTTTAAATGTTTAAAAATGTTAAAGAAAAAAAATCCGGAGGGATTTACATGTTTAGTCCTCTACAGTGCATGATATAATTAAACAGTTTAAGCAAAGTGTAGGAACTGCAGTGCATAGAGGGCAAAGGCACAAGTCTAATCTTGGGTTCAAACTGTCTGCAATGAAATAAAAGAAAAAGTAAATGTAAGGCACACTGCTTATTTTCCATCCGTTCCCAATTATTTCTGAACACTGGCTATCAGCTTCTTCCCCACTGATTGCTTTGCACATTACATAGATTTGTGTTAATTACTTTAACTGCACTTTTAAGATTGCTGTATTTTACGCACACAAGATGCCATATATTTGTTCACTCAGTGATTATCTCTGTCTCTCTGAACTGTGCCATGTTTTCCCTGCATCCCTGCCTGGGTTTCTATGAGGTACAACAGTGGTATACAATGTACTGGTGGCCTGATAAGGTTGTTTTCCTGCCATGTGCATAGTGTTTGCAGAATAGACTGCAGCCCAGATAAAGCAGTTATAAAATATGATTATGTTTTGGCTGTTCTTTTGAAAGTGGCTTTGCAATTTATGAAGCAATAGCCACCCGACCAAGAATGGAAAGTTGCTATGGTGGTGAATTACACTCACTTTTGTTGTAGCAAAATTGTGTGTTGACATTAAAGGGGTGGGTGTGTTAGAAGACGGTGCTTACAGTGGATGATTGGCACCAAAGGCAGCAATATGTTATGATGTTGCTGAGATACCAAGGCTCACTAGATCAGAAAGTGGTGTAATTGGTAGATTACATAAATGTTTAAGAGTGAATGCGAAAAAAGACTTGCTTGATAAATGATTTAATAAATGGGTGGAATAGATATGGATGGTGCAGCAGAAATTGGCTAGGGCTCCACAGAGATGACCCTGGTTCGAGTCCTGAGGATGCCATCTGGCCAGAACATTGAAGCACTGCCACCCCACCCTCTAAGTGCTGCAACAATGAGTCTGTACAATGAATAATCTGTTCTTTGTTAACCATATACCATACTAGAATATACAGCACAATCCAATATAGAGATCAGATTTAGAAATATGGCTGGATATTTTTCTTGTAATCAGATTTTTCATAGCTTTTATACCAGTTACCCAATTTCAAGCCATTTGCTCATTCTGGCAATGCCCACAACCAATATGGCTGCCAGGTCTGCTTATTATAAAAACATATTTGAGTTTTATTTGGGCTCTTTTTCAATTGGCTCTGGCATTTATTTTTGTTGTGGGGTCTGGTCACTGCAGAATTGAACACACCATGGAATTAACAGGTAGTGAAATGGATATCAAACACTTAGACACTCTACAATGCAGCAAATACTCAAGTTGATAAATAATTTAATAATTTCACATTAAAGTTATATCTCTGTGAGATGAACTGGCTGGTTGCAAATAGAAATCCAATTATTGCCTGAATCATATAAAACTGGAGCTTTCCCATTGTCTGATTACTCAGGTGCATATAAACTCGGTTATCATATTAGTGATAAAATCTGTTGGCACCTTACAAACCCAGAGAGATAGACCAGTTCTCTGTGATTAGAAATACAAGTTTACAAATTTAAGTTTACAAATACAAATATACCAGGAAGTCATGCAAAATAACATATTTTTTGTATTTTAATATGTGCTTGTTCTTATATTGACATATGTATATGTTCTTTTATGTATATATATATATATATATATGTGTACTCAAAAGTGAGGTAAGGGAAAATGGCCAAATTGTGCCCAAACCTTAACTCTCTTGTTCATGGAAGTCACTAGAGTTTTACAGGTTGTCACTGGAATCCTCTTCCACTCCTTCATGGTGACATCATAGAGCTGGTGGTTGTTAGAGATTTTGCTTTCCTTCATAGATGCTCAATAGGGTTTAGGTCTGGCGACATTCTTGA
>JAUZSU010009352.1:0-11214 GCA_034780255.1 Parotocinclus maculicauda
TGAAGTACAGAATAAGCTGTTTTTATGATTACTGTACCTATGATGTATGTATTGCACATCTGGTTCCTACCACCGATAAGTTCCTACCACCGATCAAACCAATGGTCCAAATTAAAATCACAACTTGCATTAATTTATCATCAGTGTCAGTGTTCTAAAAGAAAGTTCATCCTTTGTTACTGAATTTAAACATGAGAGTTAACTGACTGTGTATCATACCTTACGAAGCCGGCCATTGCTAGTGCCCAAGAAGATGACAGTATGGTTGTGGACATTGTCAACTGCAACTGAACTTATCCCAGGTGCCTCGTAGAGTGGCTCAGCTCGGAGCGGTTTCCTCAAGGCAAGTGGGTGCTGCAGATGGGCTGCACCACAGTTCAACTGCTCCTGTTGCAGCTGGAAAAAAAGAACATAAAACCTCATTAGTCCAACATAAATGCTTATCAGCTGAGTCTATTCCTGTCTCCCAGGCTGCTTGATCTGCTGTTTTAAACAGTCCAACTGCGCAGCGTGAATGACATCCATGCCGATAAGAACATTCATGAGGCGGCTCTGGATCATGGATGAAGTGATACATTAAAAGTGGTGTACTAAGAGGACTACTTCATCCTGGCTCGCCTGAGTGGAGTGCTTAAGAGGGGAGTGCAAATTCACGGATGACTGGAGTAAACATGGAGGTGAAGGTTTGGCTGGTGAATATTTCCCATATGTTTCTCAAAAAAAAAAGTTTAGCCACATCTCAAAGATATTCTACATGCACATGAGAGAGGAAATCTTCTAGTCATACTTGACTAAAAAGTTTGAAAGCTGGATCCATGCTAATGAAGTCATGAGACGCATCCATTCACACGGTACTGTACTGTGTGTTCATGAACAGTTTGACACTGTTTATTATAAAATGGTTCAAATTACCTGATAACAGTACAATAAATTATTTAAAAAATCTTTGCTTGCATGCCAATTGTCTATCCATTATCACAGCATTTTAGTAGTCAGATGATTATTTCCGTGCTCATATAAGTTGGGGCTCTGCGTTTTTGTGTTTTTGCGTTTTTGAGTGCAATTAAACAGTTTTTTCCCATAAAAAAAAATTAATAATTAAAAAAAAAAAAAAAAAACAATTATATATATATATATATTTATGAATTAGCTTTATATAGCATGTCCTCCCCAGGTTTACTCCTGGTACTCCGGTTTCCTCCCACAGTCCAAAGACATGTACGTTAGGTTAATTGTACCTATGTTCCCTATGATTAATTTGTGGTCTGTCTAGGGTTGTACCTGTTTTGCTCCTTGTCCTGCCAACTAGGCACCAGATTTCCCTTGACCCTGACCAAGGATTAAGCGGATAAGACAATGAATGAATAAATGAAGGTCTATTTATTTTCTATATTGTGTATACGGTCATTAAACTACTACTCAGTCAACAAAATTTATTAAACAATTAATATTTTTTATAATATTGCAAACTGTCAAGAAAATTAAGCTACTTTGAAGTAATTTTTCTAAATTTTGCTATCACGCCAATGACAAAAAATTACTGTTATTGACTGACTCGTGCGAATTCCAACGGTCAATACATGTATGGCCAAAACCTGACTTTTATTATATTTTATATATTTTTTTAACACAAAACACTGTGATAGACTGGTATCACATCCGGACACATGTTCATATGACCCTGATCAAAATAAATACAAGGTAAAATTTAAAAAATATATAGGAAGATATATACAGTGCAATTATGCAAGTAGCCATTAATTGGCAGCAATTAGCTTTTGTCCTTGGTTAGTATTATTACCAGAACTACCTACTACCTACAGTATGAATTTCAAATGTATTATTTTTTACTCAATGGTAACTACTAATGCTGATGTTTTTATTATCATTGTTATTATTATCATTATTGTTATTAGTAAGACGGTCCTTGAAAAGACCACGGTTCTCTTTCAGTGTGTGTGTGCTTGAAATTAATGCCCAAAGAGTCACCTCTCTGAGATGACCACAGTGTTGAAACGTGAGCCGTGAAATGTCATAGCGCTTTGTGGCATTTTATAGAGAACCCAGGGGAAAATGCCTCTTTAGCGGTTTAGATAACGAAGCGTGATTCTAAATAACAGAAAACAAGCCTTGCCAGACACATGACAGAGCACCATGTGTTTCTGGCTCATACTGAAAGAAATGATGGTTTCATGCCGAGTCCATCTGTTCACAGACTTTTTAAAGGAATAGTTCAGTCAAAAATAGTAATATTGCTGAGTCTGGCTGAAAGGGAATAGACTGGAAATAATGCTAACTCTGTGCTATCTGCTAACAAACAGAAGCTAGCATGTGTGCTACCTGGTGTGCTTTTAAAAATGCAAATTAACTAAGGCAAAGTTCAAAGGAACACTAACAGAAGAGAGAAGTTTGTTGAATTTTGACTAAATGTGAAAACAGTTAACAAAAAGTTGACAGAAAGTATCTTCACTTTATCAGTTGTATTAGACTTTAAATGTATGTTTCACTACAAACTATACTGCTCACAAATATTATGGGAAATTTAAAAATAAAATTTTCTTTAAGGAAAAATCCCCTAAGTTTGTGAGCAGTGTAGCTATGAAACAAGAACAAGAACAAGAACAAGAAACAGTAAGGGATTTTCTTCCACACATAACAAACATTCACAAGGATTTTCAAAGGGGATTTTAAAATGATCACAACATTTTCAGCTAGACCACACTGTATTTTACTTCCTCACACTAAAGTGGGGTTTATACTCATGTTACAGCAGTGTATTACAGTATTGTAATATAAACCTTAAACTAGTCAGGGACTGTATTATATTAAAATGTACTTACTTAACTTTGGTAATGCTTGATGCTTGTTGTTATACTATATATATATATATATATATGGTGGTTTTTAAAAAATTAGAAGCACATATGCTAACAGCCACTTTATTAAACACACCTTGCTAGTACTGGCTTGGATGCACTTTTGACTTTATTATTTATTCCTGAGAGATTTTGGTCTATATTGAAATGATAGTATTACACATTTGCTGTAGATTTGTCACCTACTCACCCATGATTCTACTGCTATTCCAGTACATCCAAATGCTGCACTATTGGATGGAGATCTGGTGACTGTGGAGGCCATATGAGTGTTTGTTATGCTCAAGAAACTAATTTGAGATGACTTGAGCTTTGTGCCGTGATGCTGCTGGAACTACACCATGGTCATAAGGGGTAAATGAATGGAAATGGTCAGCAACAATACTCACATAGGCTGTAGCATTTAAAATATGTTGAATAGGTACTAAGTAGCCCATCAAAAACATTGCCACCACACCATTACACTGTTGATACATGGCAAGATGTTGTTTAGGCCAAATTTTGGCTCTATCATCCAGGTGCCACATCAAACATTAAGACTTATCAGACCAGACAACGTTTTACAATCTTCTACTGTCCAATTTTGGTGACCCCATGCATGTAGTCTCACTTGCCTTTTCTTAACTGACAAGACCAACATCTGGTGTGGTCCTCTGCTGTCTTAGCTCATCTACTTCACCATTCTAATGCACAGGTTGATCTTGATTGATGATTCTGGTCAATCATTCATCATAAAGTAAAGCCATGCGCTCATGCAGTGCAAATGAAAAATACACCCTGCAATAAATGCTGAGATGTTTCTTCGGTACATATACCTACACTACATTCTCCATAAAGCCTGTGTGTCTGCCATTTGTCAAATTAGTATTATCGTTTATCCTACTGAATCAGCAAGCACACAAACGTGCAAAAAGCATCCGGAGACGCTAGGGCTTTAGTGAATCTGTGGAGTCGGTTATCTCTGTGTTAGGGTTTCAAAAAGCAAATGTTACACACTCTGCACTGTTTTTCAGAAGGAGTTTGAATTGAATAAGTGAACAGCACAATTTACAGTGGACATTGCATTTCACCAGGACAAATTAATAATACAGAATTTTGTTTATTCCTAATCGTGTGATTCCATCACAGTACAAATTAAGCCCATGTCGTAGGTGTATTATTCAACAAAAAACGTGTCAAATCAATTTTGAATTAACGTGTAGATGTATAAGTCAAACCAGAACTTTAGGTGTTTTTTTAAACACAACAGAAATTAATGCACAGTTTTCTATAACTGCTTAATCTTATTCACAGTGACAGGAGCCAAGGCCTACCGATTGCACAGGGTGTAAGTCAGTAAACAAAACCTGGACGTAAAGCCAGTCCAGTCCACATTCACAAACCAAAACACAGTCGTACTTGGACATTTTTTACTGACCAGTTTATCTAACACATGACATGTGAGAGGAAACTGAAGTACACTAAGAAAACCCCTGTGGGCATGGGGAGAACATGCAAACTCCACACTGGCTTTCTGGCTATGAGGCGACAGTGCTAACCACTATAATAAAGAGAATAACTTTATTAAACATTGTATATATTAAATATTCTTAAATAATTTTTAATACTTAATTTATTTATTTAACAAATTAAATAAATAATAAATAATTTGAACTAAATCCAACATTGTGTAATACCTGGCAAAAACCTGCAGCCCACATAGAGGATGTTTATCCAGCTTTTTATTATTCATGCACTATAAATGATCAAAGCTTTGGGATATACATGTAAAGCAATGTGTTTTGAAAACAGAAAATGTACAAAAAGCAAAAGAATAATAATAAAAGTCACATAACAGTTTGTCACAGAACTGTATGAAATTGGCTGAATGTAATGGGATTTAGATATAAAGCCAAATAAAACCAGCACTAATACCTAAACAGAAGACAACAAGGATACAGTGGGCTAAATTGGAAGAATATGTGACATTCTTCAATGAATCATGAATCTGCATTAAAAAAGGAAATGATGCTAGAACAGTTTTCTGTTTCTGTTGTAATTAAATATACTGCTCACAAAAATGAAATATCCCCTAATTTTGTGAGCAGTGTATATAAGCATGACTACCTGAGGAAAATTCTCAAACTTCCCCACTCATACATGATATGATTGCATGTCAGGTAAGGGACCGAGGAAAATGGCAGTCATTACCTCAACAGTCATTGCACAAGTCTGCACCGAAAATTGTAACACTTATTCTGGTAATAGAAAATAGTTTAGGCTATGAAAAAGAAAAGAAAAAGAAAAGTTTTTTGGATGATAATGCATCTCGCCACAGAACAAAGAGTGTTAGAGCTTTCCTCATGAATAACATATGAATTCAATGACATGGCCAGAAAACACTACTAATCTTAAGCAGGAGGAAAATCTTTAGAAATTGGTATGATCTGATCAGATCAGCTGATCTGTCAACCGTCAAAGTTGGAATCAGATTGACGCACAATATTGTCTTTCATTAGTGAAGTCCATGTGTCAAATAATTCAAACCATCACAAAATCCAAAGAAGGGATAACAAAGTACTACTTCAGATATCTTAGTGATAATTACATGAAATGTCCTGTACATGATCAGAGAAGCCATTATATAAAGGAATAACGTTTTATTTGTTTCAAAAGCCAGAAAGTTTAACCTATGAAACATTTTGTTTGGTATCTATTATTGATTTAATTACTACATATTTAAAAAGCTGGGTGAACATCATCCAAGGGAAAGTGATCCATAATCTAGAGTAGGTCTAGAACAGTACACCTACTTTCACTTGTGTTTTCTCACTACTGTTGGTGTTTAATCATCAGCTGGCTTACCACAGCAGGTGTTAACACTACTGTAGCACTAGAACTTAGTCCAGCAGTGTACAGGTTGCTTGGGTTACAATAGTTATCTTAACATTAAATATGTTTGGCAATGTAGTTGTCAATTTAGCACTATGCTTTACTGCTTCCACCTCCTGAAATGATACATATGAACTTGTATAACTTGATGTTATGGGGGGTCGCTGTATATAATGTCATAGCTGCTTAGCTGACTTATCTATAAGGCTACAGTTTGTAGTCCTGATCTTACACAGTTAAAAAAACCCACATGCTCTGTTGGCACATCACTGTTGCAGTAAAGGCACACTGAGCTCGTTCAGGACGTGGGAGCCGTCATCTATCTCCCAATCACTTGCTCTACTTTATAACTGTTTCCCAGGCCAAGAACAACATGTTTTAGTGAATTCACATTTAAACAACACTGTGCTTTGAGTGAAAACATATGCCTGAATGTCTGTAGTGAAACATTCAGAATACTCCAGTGTGGGCAAGTACAGAACCAACACATGCCATTGTATTTGTTCTACCTACAATAGTATAGAGAATCTACTTCTAAAGACAACATATTTATTACTTACTTATCTGCTTTTTATTACTTAGGTAGCCTTTTGTTTTGTCTACTATTATCTTTTTATTAGGTCTAGAGAATGGCCTGCTATTATGTTATCATTTACTGTAAACGGCGCCCTATAGTTGCACCTACATGTTTTATTACTTGTTCACTTGAGACCTCTTATGCTATTCTTTATGTTTTTTTCTCATCCCTGTCACCCTAGGCTTCCTCATTATAGAGTTCTGGACCTCAGGCTCTCAGAACCTGCTTTAAGGCAATCATGTATTGTAAACATTTTTTGAAGTCCTAATCCAACACCTGCACATACTTGTTTATAATTAATAGTGCCATGTTACAATATATTAGCCCATAATTCCAAGTTCATATGTTACTTTTTACCTACAGTACCTACTTATATTACACTGCCTTAAAACATTTTGTCCTACTTTGGTCCTAGACTTTATAGTTAACAGTTATAGTTCATTTTTATTACACTGAACTTTTCTCTCATATCTAGAATAACAATGCATACAACTTATATTTATTACCCTAAGTTCAGGCCTGGTTGCACTGGATAAAACACACAACCATGTTGTGTCAGACTACCTTGAAAATGTATTAGTCCATTTATGTTGCTTTTTAGGTACTTACTCAAGCTGCCTCAAAGCACATTTTAACAGAACTCACATTTTTATCTTCATACAAATTATGCTTATTTAGTAAGCACAGCTCAGCTCTACTTAAAACTCTGCCAGTGTTCTGCCCTTCACGTTGCTCCCCTACTGAGGTCCTAAGCACCTCCAGCAGCTGCACTTACTTGTTTATACTTATACAGTATGTTCCACTATGTTGTTCTAGGCCCTGGACCCATGAATTACACCCTTCAGCGCCTGTACTTACTTATTACACTTATTAATACCACATTACATAGTTTCTCAGTTCATACTTCCTTATTTATACATGAGCAATAAACTTGCTGTTACTGAGTATAACAACAACCCTTTTTGTTCCTTTAGGTCTACTTAGATTAAAAGAATGTTTTATGTTTACAGTGGACCTAAATTTAAACTACAACTTAATTTTAGATCTTAGAATGCATGACTGTCCTAAATAAAACTCATTCAACTTAGATTAATGAAGTTCAGGTCCAATTACCCCAGAGTCCTATGCTGGAACCAGCACTTACTTGCTGTACTTAATAATACTACATTACACATTTTAGCCCAAAGTTACCTCGACATTAGCGAAAACTGGCATTACATAGCTATTTATATTACTTTTATTAATTTAATTCTGTCTCTGCAGGTGGATTTGTTACTCCTTTATGTTACAGGCATAAGAGAAACATATTACATTCAAACTCATGTAACATTTGTATCTATGATAAATATTACACTTCCTTTAAACTTGTTTTTAACTAAGAACTCATACAACTTGTAGCCCACAATTTCATAGACAAGAAAAACCTTTTAATGTTACTTTCTTCCTATTCCCTATCCTATCTTACATTTTAGTTGAACTTGTTTATTGTTTATACCTTTACTGTCATGACCAGATATTTCCAGATATTATAAACTCATAAAATATATTCATTACAGTAAGTTCAGGCTATTTAATCCACTTTCACCGGCTGAGAAACTCGCATTACAATCCTACTTGAATGAACCATATGACATGAGTATGCATTACTTATATTGTGGCAAGTCTCACACTTTATTTATTTTACTTTACGCGTAACTGTAAATGGTTAAAAAGTAAAAAAAAAAAAAATAAAAAGTAAATAAGAATAAAAAAAACTTACCACGATGTTGCCCTTGGCCTCGCATTCGGCCCCGGAACCCTGAATCACGCTGTCCAGAACCTGCACGTCTCCATTAGGTCCATTTGAACAGTTGCGGCGTCCCTGTCGAATGACCTCCTCGATCTCGGACACCCTAAAGGCGCAGAGCGCCGACCTTCGGTTCGATTTGGTGAACACACCGAACAGATATGGTTCGGACAGAACATGGCCCTCTACATCAATGTCCGCTAGAAAAACTGAGACCAGGCGGTTGTAAATGTTCCCGCTGGCTCCACACTGCAGTCCCATCTGGATGTAGGACTCGGTGAGTTTGCGTCCTTCGGATGCTTGGCGGCGCGGTGCGTCCGTGTCCAGGCAGATGCGCGCAAGGATGCTGTTGGGTTGGCTCTCTTTGAGTCCACTGTTGGCATCGTTGTTCATGGCAATATAAGAGTAGGTTTTGTGCGCAAAAGCCCGCACGAAGCTCAGCTTGTGCTTGGGCTTTACTTCTTGCTTGATCTTGAACACGTTATCCTCGGACGGGTTGATGTCATAGGTGAACAGGCGAGCCAAGTCTTTGTTGTTCAGAGCGCGGATCGCGATCTCGGGCGTGTTCTCGAAGCGCAGGTCCTCTTTGCTATGGTTCTTTGGGAAGTATTCAGTGCCCAGGCCGGTGTAAGTGGCGGCTACGAGCAGCCTTGGGGTGCCGCCTTGGCTCCGGAACACCAGTCCGACTGTGCTCGCGTTCGGATGGTTCGCCACGATGTTAAGCATGCTGGGGAAGACGGTGGCGTTGGGTATCGGAAACTCCACGGCGATCTTGGACACGTTGTCCATCCTGCGCAACTCGCAGAAACCCTGATATACAGATCCACACGCCACAAGTACACCTTGCTCCCTGTCCAGCGCAAGGAGCTTGTTATGGTTATCCGTAAGCGACTTTGCGTGTTCACATGGCGCCTGTGGAAGCTGTGGTGCATGGCACAGAACGTTGTCCCGCACCGGACCTGTGCTGTTTGACACCTCAGTTGCGAGAGTTCCGTTGAGCTGGTAGATGGTGTTCACGGCGGCCAGGTAAACCCTGCGCGACACCGCGTCCACTACGAAGTTGTTCGTCTCACTCGGAGTCGCGAAAGCCTGCTGGATATGAAGCGCGCAAACGTAGCGCGCTGTCAGAACAACCACCAACAAGACCGAGAGGGTCTCCGTTAAAGGAGACATTCTTCCTTCTGGCCGGCTTCCGCGGCTTCTGGTCCGAGAGGAGCATTGAGCAAAGAGAAAAAGAAAGACGGCGCTTCAAGCTCTCTCGCTGCGACTATCCGGGAGGAAAAGCCGTTTCCTGCCGAGCGCCCAAACACGGAGTGACGCGATAAGGACTAGCGCTTCCTTTAGAGTGAGAGGGGCGCGCAATCCAGCTAATCCAGCCCCTGTTTCATCACACCCAGATCTGCTCACCTCACGCGCATCAGACTAATTCAAGAACTCTTTATTCAACACGAACTCCTTACGATCGTCAAAAACTATATAAAAGCGTAAACAAACTTTTGTGTATGCAGAAAGGATGAACAAAAATGTTACATTCACAGCATTTAATATAATAACCTCGCTTTAAAAAAGCAACGACCATCTGTTATAGGCTGTGCCTTGATAGATTGTACCACGTTTGGTTTAATTTGACTTTTGTTGCTTTGTGCTGGTTTAGTTAATTAATTTGCATGGTCTTTCTGGCCTTGCTGGTAAAGCTGGTTGACCAGCATGCCCTTGTCCAAATGCTGGTCTCCATATGTTGTTTTTTGTAGATGTCCTTGAGGCAATGTACACAGTGATTGCCAAACTGGAAACTGAACAACTATATGGAGGTACATACTTTGAAAGTTAGCCTTCCTAAATTTAAACCACTCAGTTCTATTTTTACTTAAACGTACACAGGTTCACATTGTTGCCATGCAATTACTGATCCAACCCTCCAGCTATGTGCCAGTCATCTTACCATACATGCTCAATAAGATTGCTGATTAGATATCATTCATGTTTTCAGCACATCACTGATATGCGACTAGTGCAGCAAGTTGAGCATTGAACAATAATAGCCAAATGTACTCAGAAAGTAAATGGCAAAGCACCTGCCCATGGGTTTTGCTAGGGAATTCATAACAACTCATAATAACAACTCTTACAAAATAGCACTTAAACTCATTTTGGTGTATCTCTGTCCAAATAAGAAAATATAAACCTGTTCTTGTTTGGTACACATATCTCTAAATAAAGCTCAAATTACAGAATGATTGATGATACATTGCTATTCTCTGAAAGTCATTCTCTGAAAGTCATTCAATGTCATGTGTACAAATTTCCTACATTCATCTTATCAGGTACACCTATGTACTATAAAAACAATTTGTAGGCATACCTCTGTTGCTATATGGAAGCCATCATCCACTTATCCATTAACTGAAAAGCACCAATATAACACTAATGATTAACATTCACACAGTTTTATTTTTGGTGCAGCCGTGTTTTTAACACCTCAGTATCACTGCTAAGATGAGAATAGTCCATGGTTCATCAACACTGGACAACACATTTTGTCAAAACTTTTGCTTACTGAACAAAATGTAAGAGACAGCATCAAGACTGAATACAAACATTATTTCAGATTTGCTGTATCACCTTGGGATTTAAAGAAACATCACGTCAACACATTGTGTTAATTTAACCAAGATAATTTTTGTATTTAGCATCTGGTGCATCTCATATAAGTGTTTTCATATCAACATATGTCAGACAACACAATGTTCTGATGAAACTTTCTCCATGTTTGTCACTGACTGCAGCGAGATCAACAGGGAATAAGTCACCATGTGAATGCAGGGAATTACTGTTCGATGGCATGATTCAGTTCAGGGTGTTTTGTACTTAAAATACGTTGTAGTTCGTTGCCAAGAAAGTTCTTAAGAACCATGACATTTTGTTTGGTCGCCTGAGCAGATCCTTGATCTTTAGTCCATCAATTGTCATTAAATGTGTATGTATGAATGTGTACAGCTAGCCCATTCCTAAAAGAAACAATAGTACTTTAATACAAACCGGATTCCAAAAAAGTTGGGACACTAAACAAATTGTGAATAAAAACTGAATGCAATGATGTGGAG
>JAUZSU010009363.1:0-11212 GCA_034780255.1 Parotocinclus maculicauda
ATAACGGCAAACGGGTACAAACAGGATCAGGCAGAGAGGAAAGTCAAACAGCAGAAACAGGTCGGTAACGGCAAACGGGTATAAACAGGATCGGGCAGAGACGTAGGTCAAACGGAAAAACAGGTCGGTAGCGTGATGCAGATAATCGATAATTGGTAACGCTCAGAACTCGGAAATTCGACGAGACTTTGCGATGGTGGAGTGAAAGTGTGGAGTATATGTAGGGGTGTGTGTAATGAGTGTGACGTGGTCCAGGTGTGTGAATCAGTAAGCCGGTGAGGGTGAACGTGAACGTGAGCGTGCGTGTGTGTGGTCCGCAGGGCTGTGTGTCGGCGTGACAATACTTTACACCCTGTAGAGAATTAGGTTTTATGGATTCTTATACATTATTATTATAGAACGTTATTGAACAAAACAGCACAGTTCTTAAGACAAATCCATTTTATACCATTCAAATGTCTCAATTTGAGGTAAGCAGCCACCATGGTATTTAGACTAAGTAAATATAACTATAAAGTATGCGAATAAAAATGGTACCTTAATACTTTTCACTTTTACTTATTAGATCTCATAGAAAATATATCTACTTTTTACTCACTACATGATCAAAAATGCTTGTTAATTTAACTAATCTATTTTCTCATCTATTTCATATAATTATTTATCTTTTCTTTTCCTTTTTTATTTAGACAATGCTAGACAGACACCTAATGACATGCAAATATTATATGCATTATAACAAGTTTTTAAACTAAGTAGTGTAGTGGAGTGTATAAAGAAATTGCTCTAAAAATTGGTGATGATGCAGTTTGTTTGATTAAAATGTGATTGTTCATAATACCCAGTGTTTAACAATTATAAATGTCATGATACTCACATACATGTGAGTATATGTTACTAAATATTGGCATGTAAAGTGATAAGAGATTAGAGGCATTAAATAAAAAAAAAAAAATCCAAATAATTTTGTATACTTTGTAGTGTATATTCTCATGAAAATGTTTTAATTCTGTTTTTTTTTAATTTTTTATCAATGTCATTTAATGTCATATTTGCAATTGATTTATTTAGTTGTAGTACAAACCATTATGTTCCTTGATAAAAAATAAAAAATGTTCAAAGAATTGAATTAGAAAGGCTTTTAAAATATATATATTTTTTCTTTTAGTTTACGTACATTTAGAGGCATGTACTTTTATACTTTAACCTGAGAAAAATATATAAGACATATTAAAGCTTTTACTTCAGTATTTTATTTTAAGTAGTAGTTTTACTTAGGTAAAATACTTGGGTACTTTTGCTACCTACCATTGAAGGAACAATTAAATCAAAATTATATTGGGAAATGTTACAGAAGTAGTTTTACTTAGGTAAAATACTTGGGTACTTCTGCTACCTACCATTGAAGGAACAATTAAATCAAAATGATATTGGGAAATGTTACAGAACAAATGTTATAGCAGTCCTCCACTTTATGTTTGTCACATCCAGTGCGCCAGCTTAGAGAGCACTCACGTGACCAGACATGGAAATACCCGAGCGTACACGAATGCCATCCATCACATGCACTCTGCGGACTCAGAATGCACTCAGGCGACCAAACACAGAAGTACCTGAGCACTAATAAATGCGGTCTATGGAGTACTAGTTAGAGATCATTTGCATCTAGCCTATCAGAGTCTGAGGAGCTATGCCCCTGTTTGAATATAAACCCCGAACATTTGCTGTATTTCAACTCTCCTTGTGAGCCATACTCTGCGTGAGATTGTATTAGATTTTGGGTTCCGTTTGCTATTCTGTTTTTCTGGACTCTGTTTCGGTTTTCTCCCTTGGGACTTGCTTATCGCCCGAACTCTGCCTGTTTTCCATTTACGTAATTGCATGCCATTATTGCACTGTTTGCCCAGATTTACTATATTGCCTGAATATGGATTACTATATTGCCTGTTATGGATTACAAGATTGCCTGTTTTTTGGTTACAAGGTTGTATTTGGTAATTTTGCTTTGTTTAGTTGGACTTAAATAAATACTTCATATAAGAATATAACTTCTTATACAAAGTTGAATGAAACAATTAAAGTAAACAAAAACACAGAAGTATATAAAAATGAAGAGTTTAAATAGACTTGAATGTTATTCTGGCTAGCAAAGAATCTGGACCATAACCCAATTCAGATGGCATGGCATGGCCTGAAGAGGGCTGTAATTGAATGAGATCCACATCTAATCGTAGTCCATTCTTAAAATTTTTGTACATGGGGTCATTTAGAGCTAGTAATGAAGTAATAAAAAAAACTAAATTACAATGTGTAAATAACAATGTGATTTCAAACAGGCAAATATAAATGTGATTTAGTACAAAAGCAGTCTTTGAGGAGCAAAATGTGGCAAACATTTATCAAGCACTAAAGTATGGAATTACATTCACAAAGGCCATTAAAAATTTTACTGTCCTATAAAAGAAGCCATGTCCAGATATGGCATTGACATCTCCGGGGTCCCAGGTATCTGGGTTGGACCATCACACAGTGGAAAAAATTATTTTAGTATTGTCAGAATAATCAAATCTGCAGATCTAGTTTTGGAGGGAATGGACGCTCTGGACCAAAGACAAAAAGGACTATCCAGTCTATTATAAGTCCAAAAGCCAGGATCTGTCATGGTATGGGGCTGTGGCAGTACCCTTTGCAAATGATATTTTCAATTATGTCGTGACAGCATTAATGCAGAACTGAGATTTTTAATAATTATATGATTATAATTTTTAAGTGTTTACAGCTGTTTATAATTTGAGTAATTAAATTAATGGTTTCCAGTATAGTACATATAACAGTCTGAACTCTAAATGAGGAAACAATAGATGTAGAGTATTTTCAATAGATCAGACCTCATTACATAAGTAATTTAATGCAGAATTCCAGATAACTGAAGGGTGAAGGGTTCACAAACTAGTTGTTACAAACTATATTTTTCAGGTGAATGTAATACAGATAGTTTTCACATGTTTGAGGTCAAACAGTAACTAATTAGCACTGAAGGAAGATTACAGTGTAGACAGATTTGCTTTGTAAATTTAATCTCAGGAAAGTAAGAGAACAATCAAATTCATTTGGATTCCCTCAGAAAACCCATCCAGACACAGGAAGAACATGGAAACCTAGGTCTTCAGAGCTGTGAGACAACAGCGCTAACAATGCATCACTTTGTCAACCACTCTTAATTGAACTACAGGTATTTGTAACATTTCATGCAGACTGATTTGTGTGAATGTTGACAGAATCTGCTCAACATCTAGAAATGAGAACTTTAGACCAATATGAGTATATTATACAAGCTTGCACAGTCCACCATGTTAAAATTTGTTATTAAATAAATGTCATGTTTCTGTATGATCAATAAGTTCTAAAATTAATTTCTACATTGATTAACATTGTATATTATTCGTTTGAAGCAAATTGGAACAATTGTGCTAACTTGTTTGTTAATGTTTACACACTGCTGAAACAATGCATTGTGGTACCTAGACAGGTAAGGAAAACATGCATGCATCTGCTTAGTGTTTATTAAGTGTAGTGCTCGAACAAAAGCCAAATATGCTGCTAATGTTTTTGCCAACACAGATGTTAAAATAATCATATTAAAAAGCATTTTTAAATGGAATATTGAAATTATTTTACCATCAAGGTGACAACATCTAATCACTGCTGACTGTGCCTGTGGTCTGTTACAGTTGGGGCTGCAGAGCTGTCAAGGTTAGAGAGTGACTGCAGAGTGGTGATGGAGAGCGGAGGCTGTAAGTGAGCTGGGCTAAAGGCTGTAGGAGCCAGGAGCTCCTGCCAGGGTTATATGGGGAAAGCTGTTAATGAGCATTGCAAAGCTGTTAAATATAATGATTGGACTTCTCTCACTGGGGTAATGCCTATCACATGCTTCAAGTCTGCCCAACGCTCACAGGAAGAGGATGACCTATTAGATGAGGATGACAAAAAAGAAAGGTGGGAACATCAACAGCAACAGTTTGGTTTTAGAGTCAATATAACATTTAGATCTATTAAATAATAATAATAATAATAATAATAATAATATATTAAATACTTTGTGTTAAGCAAATACCAAACAATGGACCCTTCTGGAATTAGAATTAAATGGGCTTTTATTCTAACTTATACAAGCTGTAATTTGCACAACTACACTGCTCATAAACATTGGGGGATATTTAATTAGGGGATATTTCATTTTGTGGTATCCCCTAATTTTTGTGAGCATTATATCTGAAATGAAATCAGCATATAGTAAATACACTTGAAATGTATTATTTATTGCAAACAAGCAAAAGCATGCACAAAGGAACAAATGACTATTTTATGACTTGATAAGAACAAATAAAAGACAACAGGAAATCTATTTTGTACTGATACTGCATTTATGAATCAGCTGTCACTTTGTTGTGGTGGCTAGAATATAGACTCATGACAAATTAGTAGCATTGTATGCTTACTTTGAGGTAGCTTAATTAACCATGTGCTGCTTACTCTCCCCCATGACATAACGCAATGAGAGCCAAAAATAACAGCGCTGGTGGGTGGAGAGGGGGGTATAAAATGTGAGCGTAGTGTGAGTGTAGTTTCTAAGGATATTGAAGTACACTGCATGTGCAGGAAGAACAATGTTGATTCTCCCACAGGAGGTCTTGAATGAGAAACTGGTGAGAGCATGCATGGCTGAGCTGTAGCTGAGAATACCAGACAGAGCCACCTGTAGCCAGAGCATTCACACGTGTAAGCCTGGCAAGTTATCTGTCAACAGGGCCAGATCTGTGCTGAGCTGATCTATTAGCACCAACTAGCTGTGCACTAAGGAAACAGGTAACACACACTGACTGTGTTTGGGTATGCCCAAATACAGGGGAAGTAATAAAGCTCCTGTTCCAATCACACACACATGTTTACATATGTAACACTAGCCATTCAAAATCAAGTACCAGCAATCTATAGTATTTATCCCTCTGTAGACTTTAGAGTATATTTTTGTTTAATTATGACATTTTTCCCAGTGTGTACTGTGCTTCTCGTTCTGTGATTTTATGTGAGCAACTAGCACAATCCTTAAAGACCATACGGTCCAGTTGGTGCAAATCAGGTAAATTTGATAATGGCACTGGTGTGGCCTACATGTGGCCAGTGGAAAAACATTATTCTAAACTTAGTTTCACAGTTTTACAGTTCCTGGACAGTTTCTGGATTGCTGTACTTGCAAAGGATGATTCATCTTAACACTAAAGAGCCTTAATTGTTTTAATCATTTTAAAAATATGATTTAAATATTTTTAAATAGCTAGCTAGTGTGAATGCAATGTCTGGGTAGGAGTGTTGGAGCTGTGATGGACAATTGATGAAAGGGCCTGTCGGATTGATCAGCAGAAGAATAGAAAGCAAGAGCAAGCCAGACCGCTAAGGGATTGCCACACAGGGACGGAAAGAAAAGCTGGGAGGTGACAGTGGGGGTAATGGGAGAGCGCAAGGTGAATTTGAGAGTCCACAGAGAGCAGGCACAGGCTCCCCCTTGACCTCTGTCTTAATCCAGAATTTTAAAATGACACTAGAGAGGGGAAGTTTGAATCTGCCTTTCATGTGTCGGAAATAAAGCCTGCACCACTCGTGAACGGACAATGCATTCAGCAAGGGACCAAGCATTTTTTTTTGCCTATTTGAGCCATCTAAGTGGTCCACAGTTGATTATCCCCCTTTTGACTCCCACATCATGAAGGAAATTAGTTAATGTTTTGCTAGTTTGCCATTTGTAATATATGTTTTTAAACTGGATAAAGAGAAAGGTATTGAATGTACTAAATACAACGGTTAACAAAGCAATGGCAACAAATTCTGCAATTGCTTATTTAGGGTTTCTTCACCATAGCTGGAATTTTGGCTGGCTCTGTGTCACCCACATTGTTATTTCTATAATCCTAAACAGATTTGCTCCCACCACCAGAAAATCCCAGCCAAGGGTGTCTCTGTGGTGTTCTCCACAGACTATATTAGTGGGATCCACATGTCAATAAGTTATGGAAAAGATTAGTAGCAACGTATGTGGTCCTTTGTTGAAGAGCTGGTGGCATGTAATGACACAATTTGACAAGAAAGACACAAAATATGTCCTTTAAATAGCTGGTCAAATAGGTCATACATGTGACAATTGCATTGTTTTATTTATATTACCAATATACCAAAGTTGGCCCAGGCTGAATGAAAGGATAAAATATACAAGGTAATAAATAGGCCTACAGTTGATTGACGAAGGCCTTGCTTTGACTCAAAGGTTTTATATTTCTGTCTGTCAGTTTAAAATTATACTTTATTACCTAATGCCTTCCAAAATTGCAAGTTTAAAACAAAATGATGCTTTGTTACACACAATATACTGCCAGTATATCAGTAAAATATTTAACAACAGCAATGTTCACTGATCAATTTCTAAATGCTTTTACAGACCTGTTTAATAACAGTTTGCACGCAAATTTATTACTCAATTTATCAAGAGTAATAGTTGCTTTCACAGTAAATTGATTATAAATACTATTATGAATGCAATGAATTGAGGGACCTACACCTCTGAATTATTTCTTGTTAGTAGTTGCAAAATCATATTATCTGTGTAAATATGTTAGTGTCTGATCAAGAGCAACAAGCAGGTAAGTTGTCCAAAATTATCCCAAAATTCTGAGCTATAAGACAGCCAAGTAAAAAATTGTACACATGCACACAAACCTGGCAAACCTTGCTCTGAAGGAGGGGCAAAGGAAAGAAGTTGGGGGCGTCTGCTATAAACAATGAGGTTGCTTCATGGACGCCAAGTCAACGGGCCTGAGGCTAAGAAGACATCAGTACGTCAACGCTCCAGACAGAGGAGGCTGTACAACCATTATCTAAACAACCACAGCTTTCTCAGTGCACACATACTTTTTACAAGTACTACCAAAGATAATTAGTTGAAAACTTATAACTGGTAAAAGTTATTAGAATAATTATCATTTGTGACTGATTATTTGTTAGTCATAAAAAACAAATTCCAACTGAGAGGAGGAAATGATGTTGTGCTTGGCTAATTGTTGTGTTTAGCAGGCCTAATGATTTATTAAAGTATTAAATCTAAACACATTTGTCAGCATGGCTAAGTGATTGTTTATGTTCTTGTCCTGCATAATGTCACATTTTTAAACAGGGCGTCATTCAGTGCTGTCAAACAGAAGTGCTATAAGCACAACAGTCTATTTAAAATGTAGCAGCACTCAGTGCCATTCTAGTCTACAGATTCAGTTGGGTTTTATTTAAATATACAGATTGCCAGCCTCTTAACACTTTGTTTCATGCACTGTATGATTTAACTTCTGCCCCTTCTGTAAAATGCCGATTATACTAGATGAGAGATTATCAGATAACAGACAGGCATAAGCATTTAACCACAGGGTCAGTACAAAGTTTAATGATTGCAAACTCTTTAAAATCTCGTGAAAAGTGTTGAAAGCCTATAAAATTCCTGCACACTACAATATGAGTGGTCATTTTTGGCTTCCAGGATGAGGTGTCCAGCTAATGAGCTCAAGTACGCACATACCTTTTCTAACAAATTGCTCTCTTTCACATGCTGTTAATCTCTTAACAATAATACATAACATTTTTTTCAGGTTTTGGTATGGTAGTTAGAACACATCATACAGAAGACAAAAATCATACAGGAAATATTGTATATACCATGACCACATATAGATTGTTTAATAAACATCATTCTGTCTTTTAAAACAGAGATGTGAAACGGGGTTGAGAATGTGACTGATAAAGTGAATATTGTTTACGCTGATATGCTGTGGATTAAACAATTTCAACTAACAAATGACTTGACAAGGACATTATTATTTTCAAATCTGTGCCTGGTCAAAGAGCAATTAAATAAAAACTAATTACATACAGTGATACATTGAATTTACACTGAGCATCCATTCTGCATGACTTAGTTACACTATCCATAAGAAAGCTACATATCAGAAGATTATAATATAAAGGTATTTAGCTTGGCTTTTAAAAGACTTTGGTAACATACTTGACATAATAACCTCTGGTCCAATGTTGTCATGCCGCCTGAAGCCCTGGGCTGTTTTTGCAGTAATTGCACTATTTAATACCATACTTTCATAGTCCATATTAGAACATGACATGACTTTTATAACTGTGACTTTATTATTTTTTTTATAACTAGTATTATGTCTACTATTTCTATCATTGATCTAGCAAAGAATGTGCTGAGATTTTGGAAAAAGAAGCAGTATTTCAGAGAGTTTATGCGATCAAAGAGAGTTCATGCATCCAATCATGAGCTATTAGCTAAAAATGAGGTACTTTTGTTTTCTCCAGATGGCATAGTCAGACTTTAAGGCCAAGTGTACATGTTGACCTTTTATTGACACTAAGGTTGCCATGTTGACCTGTCATAGTTCAACACAAATGTCTAACGATGGTGATTACTCAGACACAGGAAAGATGTTGTAGCAATGTGGCCTGTTCCTCACAGCTGGCACTTTATCTCATACACTGCTGCATTCTGGGAACCCGCCGTCTGTCTCCCTGTTTATCCCACTATCTCAAGCCTTAATCTAAAGGCCAGCTATAATGATTCTTGTACTTGGCGTATTTGAGGCCTATTTAGAACATCAACACCATCAATCAAAATGCAGAGGCCAAACAGCTGGCTGAACCTTGCTATTCTGCAGGCCGATTTGTCATCTGCATCACGTCCTCCTTGCATGTAACATTTGTTCAGTAGACACTCCAGCCATTTTTTGCAAGTACTGTCCATGTAGCACAATGCTTTGACTACCCTTCCATGACCACATGATGGAGGTCTTATCCAAATATCATCAAACCTAAAGCACTGCTTGGACATAAGCTAAATTGTTAAATAAGTTAGGAACAACATGTTGTATACATGCTCTATTATATACAACTGCAGAACTTTTCCTAGCTGCTTATGGCATATTATGTCTTAGTTCAGGTGCTCTATATCCCATAAGCTGCTTATGAGCCATGACAATATGCACTTCTGAATCTGTTATTACTATATATTAAATTAAATATTTAATACTTAAGGACTTTAGCAATTGTTACACAGCACAGTTGGAAAAAGGATTAGAATGATTGGCTGACAATTACACTGACTAAATGAAAGGAAACAAATAAACAAACTCTCCACAATAGGCTATGAGTCACTACACACTGTAATAAATTGTCTAGAAGGGTTGTTGTGCAAAAAAGCAGCAATTTACAGTATCTAGCCTATAAACAGTACATAAGACTACATGTCTCATACTCTAAAAACATTTATTGTATTACATATGAATGTTGTTTTATTAGCCTTTTTTGAGAAACGTGTCCTTTGTTAACTATTCCTGTCTTAAAGACTTTTACAATCTTTTACAAAAAGATTTGACTGAATTTACACATCCATCAGTGGCCTTGGTATGCGAATGTACTGGAACAGAGCCAGCACTGTATCTATAAGTAAATAATACCACTTGTAATTATTCTCACAGGGCTACCATTACTGCACAGTTTTTCTGTGTATCTGCATACTAACACAGTATGAAGTATGAAGAGGATCAGCTACTTTGGCCATTAATTGTATATATATATATATATATAAAGTATAACAGTTAAAAAAGTGTAGTGATACCCTGAAACTGTAACTTTAACCATGGGAAAAAAAATCATCCAAAGTGTTATAGGATTTAATTTATATATTTTATGACATGTTGTTGGCCTTGTTTAAAAGTGTGTATAATCTGCTGTGGCATTGTCAAAATGTCAAACCTACAACCAGTATGGAAAGTATGCTAATAATCCAAAAACGTTTGGACTGTAAGCATTTATTGTTGCCATTTCTTCTCAACATTCAAAAGGTGAACCACAGGAGAAATTGCAAATCTGATTTTGGCAATCGATATTTATAACAATTTTTGTCTTATTTGATATGCTACATTAGCACTTTCCCATTGGAAAAAAAAACTTGCCCATGACAGCTTTCAAGATGGTGGCCATGTTCCCGACATAACCTAAAAAACAGGCCACCTCACCCATTACTTGCTGGGGTATTCAGATATGTCATTTTAAATTTTGATTATTAAATAAAAAGGTGTCATGTGTCTTTTGACTCACCCTGTGTGTGTACTGTATATACTGTATATACGCTAAGGATTAGATAATTTATCTACGAATCATTGTACTTTGTACAATGTAATGTTTAAGGGACAGCAATGCCTGTTTAATTGTTTAAAAACATTTTTGTTTATGGATGTACTATCTGGTATGCCCTTACTAACTGCTTATACCTACATTGGATGACTTTAGCAAAACAACTGCATAAATCTACATTAATTGGTGGATGCTAAAATATTTGAAACTCCATACTCTCAAATATCAGCAAAGGCACATAGGCAGCATTGGGAAATGTTTTCATACAAACGTAATAATTACATTTTCAAACAACCCACCAAGCTGTATAAACATAAGACTTTAGACTTCAGGGGATAAGAGAAAGCGTTGTGTCCATTTGTGGATTCCCACTGCATTAACCAAGTCTCCACCACCGACCAACTGGGCCTCTCTCTTTCAGCAGGCATATGCAGGTGACCATTGTTTTAATCTTGTGGGTCTAACTACTTAATAAGTGGCTGTTAGAGGTTTTCCTGGACAAAGTCCAGAGCCGAAGGGGCCCTTAAAGCAGCTATACCCAAATGAGGATAGCTTCATTTATGAATCACTGGCATTTCTGAGCATGTGGCCACATGGTATTATTACCTCTTTAGAAATGCAACATGGTAGAGATACTTAAACATTATTAATCTTATCAGAGTAGCCATAGTGTCTTAAAGAACATTATAAATCCAACTATGAAGGAATGTTTCTATAATTTACAAGTTAAGCAGTAAATACTTTTATATAGGCAAGAAAATAGACTTGTTCTTGCTAAATCATTCTGTGCTGTAGATATAATCATATCTGGAAGAATCCTGCTTAATTGACAATCCCTTTATATATTACAGAGAAGGAGTTGGTAGGTATTAAGGTTTACTTGAATATGTAATGACAGACAGACAGACAGACACACACACACACACACACACACACACACACACACACACACACACACACACACACACAC
>JAUZSU010009374.1:0-11212 GCA_034780255.1 Parotocinclus maculicauda
AGTTGATTAAATTAACTCTCTTGCCTCTTACCCACAGATCATCGCTGACATCTTTGAACCCCAGGGTATTGCGTTTCTTGACACCAATGTCACGTTTATCACTAATGATTTGCTCCCTCTGGTGGAGAAAACTGTCACTGACAAAATGGTGAGCTCAAAACCTTATTTACTCTGTGTAATCACTGCACATTGCTTTATGCAAGCTACTTTTAACATGTGTACAGAACATAGTCCTGACATCCAAGGTTCCTACTTTTTAGGCTCATGTGTCCTTCTCTCCAACTATGGAACAGCAGAGGAAATGTCCAGACTGTGATGGTACACTTATAGATGGAGATTTTATTATCGCATATGATGTCAATCGGGCAGAAAATATTGGTGACATTCAGGTCCAGTTTCTAATGAGCTATATTTCCTGGAGAAAGGGTTTTAGAATCTATCCATGACCATCGATTATCCTATTTTCCTTTCTGTTTTAGATTGTAAACGGGTACTTTGTACATTTCTTTGCGCCAGCTGATCTGCCAAAACTGCCAAAGAACATAGTGTTTGTGATAGACAGAAGCGGATCCATGACAGGAAGAAAAATGAAACAGGTCTGGTAATATTTAATGACTGCAAATATGGTTTAAATGTAGCACTTTAACTAACTATGGACAATCCACTGTTTTTTGGCAGACTCAAGAAGCACTATTGACCATCCTTGATGACCTGTATGAGGAAGACCATTTTGGTCTGGTTATATTTGACGATCAAATAGCAACATGGAGACCATTGCTGAGCAACGCTACCCAAGAAAACAAAGACAAGGCTAAGGAATTTGTGAAAAACATAACAGCAAATAGCAGTAAGAGTTTGTAATACATCTGACAAACTAGTCAAATATGCAACCACACTCTAGCCCAGAAAATAGACACCCTATATAGCCAAAAGTGTGTTTACACCTTACTACATATTTAACTGTCTGCATTAACATATCTTTTGTTGTTTGAAAACCTCCACTCTTCTGGAAGGGCTGATTTTGGATCATATTTGCTTTATTTTAAGAGCATGAGCAAAGCTGAACACTAATATTGGGTGATAAGGAGCTAACCCATTTTTTTAATTAATTTCAAACATGTTAGGTGTTATTTATGTCATTGCTACAGCAGGCCAGTCAAGTCCTTTTTTTCATTTATGGTCTTCAGTTTGTGCATTCAGGCCGTCCATCCTATTGTTACTCCTTAAGGCCTTAAGGCTGCAAGGGCAGCTTGTGTCCTTGTGCAGTCCTGTGCTAAACACAGATGTCACTAGAGATTGTATTTCCAGGGTGGTTTGGGGGCTCGGTGGGGTGAGTAGCACCTCTTTCTGTCAGTGAGAAGGTCCTGGGTCAAATCCCAGGTGGAATGGTCTGGGTTTTGTCTTTGTGGCGTCTGCATGTCCTCCTCGTGTTTGTGTGGGTTTTCTTCAAGTACACTGGTTTTCTCCCACAGTACAAAACATGCATGATAGGTAAATTAGTGTCTCTAAAATGGCCTGTGTGTGTGTGCGCGTGTGTGAATGTCTACGTGTATGGGCTCTATGATGGATTGGCAACCTATTTATCATTGTACTAGTCTTGTGCCCTATGCTGCCGATTAGCTCTCCTACAACCCTGTCCAGGATTAAGCGGATAAGAAAATAAATGAATGATTAATTGTGTTTTTAGCATTACAGTGTCCAGCAAAGGTGTTGTTACCACTCCAACTGAAGCTGCATTGGGATATTAAGTTTGTGTGTATTTTTGGCCATGTCGTTAGTGAAACAGTGTGAAATGTAGTGGCCATTTCTGTCTAGAGCTCATTCTTTTAAGGTTGCTGTTTCATGACTGAAATATATTTGATATATTCCATTTCACAGTCACTTCCTCTGGAAGAAATCAGACTGCAAAATTTGAATAGTCTATGACAGTATAGATTTTATGGGTGTGTTATTAGAAGGAGTATTCGAATTAGAATAGGTTTCTGTACAGACATGTAGTGCAGCTTTAAAAAGCATGAAAGCAAGCTTAAAGCCTCATTTTTTAATCTCCTGAACATCTTCCTTTTTGTTAGTGACAGATATCAATGGGGCTGTGTTGTATGCCGTGGACATGCTTACAGCAGCCAAGAGAAACAGCTCCCCACAAGACCACAGTGCATCCATGATCATCCTGCTGACTGATGGAGACCCAACCTCTGGTGTTTATTGTGTTTATTTTTAACAGACATTAAGTACATTATAACACTATAAAAAGACACTATGTGTAATACAGTATATAAAGCTTATAGTGTGATTTAGATTGGGAGAATTCCTACTGGATCCTGAATATGTCACCTTGTGCAAGGATAGAGATACACACACAATACAGAGATGCAGCTCATGGTAACCCAGTTATGCTTGCTTCTTGACATCAGTGTGTAGCTCCATTACATTTAATGGTCTTGCCTTAATGTTCTCCAGCAAAAATACATTTCAATAGCAAACAATAGAACATTTACTCTGTGAACCTTGGTGGACTTCTGAAGACCAGATTGGGGCTGTAGTGGCCTCTTAGTTAAGGTATTGAACAATAGACTTAAAAGGTCCAGGGTTCAAATCCCACCTCTGACAAGATACCACAGTCGGGCTAAATGACATAAATGTAAATGTAAGGTTTACCTACTGTGCAGACCAGTCCAACAAGAGACCCTTTTTTTCGACAAACACACTGAGAGCTTGCTCTTATTTTTCCACCTGCTAGTAGGTTCAATATAGCATTGGTCACATTAATCATGCTAACAGTTAGTTAAATCACTAACAGTTGTACAAGCTTACTCATGCACTGTGTTTGTTCGACTCAGGCGAGACAGATTTAACTGTGATCCAAGAAAATGTGCATAATGCCATTGGTGGAAATATGACCCTCTTCTGCCTGGGCTTTGGCTACGATGTAGACTACCCTTTTTTGGATGTTCTGGCCAAGCAGAATGATGGTCTGGCTCGCAGAATCTACGAAGCATCAGATTCTGTTCTGCAGCTACAGGTAGTTTGAACCCTTTAGGTTTGTGTGTTTTTATTTAGGGCTATCAGTTTTTCACATTTACATTTGCTTCATAGGACTTCTATGAAGAGGTGGCTAGTCCACTCCTATTGGAAGTGACCATGCATTATTCAGACAATGCAGTGATGTCTTTGACAAACAATCACTTCATGCAGCTCTTTAGTGGCTCTGAGATTGTGGTTGCTGGCCAGTTGAATGGCTCTGATGTGGATCACCTTCTTGTTGGAGTTTCAGGCCAAGCGGTAAGAAATGCTCAAATGAGTTAGTAATCATAATAATACACTGCTCACATAAATTAGGAGATATGTCATTACGGGATATTTCATTTTGAAGTATCCACTATTTTTTTGTAAGCAGTACAGAAAATGTTATACTGTATATATGTGCTTTCAAATTAGGTCTTGTTGATTGGTTGATTGATATCTGCCAGCTAAAAATGTTTTATGAAGGTTTACAGGCTTATACTGTATAAAGAGGCATTATCCGATGTATTCATGCCTTGAGCCCAGTGTTTTCAGGACAGGTGACATGTCTACTTCAATCCTCACAAGACATGTGGTTGCTAATGATCAATAACTGATGATGCACTAAATTCTAAATGACCTGATAAGGTTTTTTCAGTTGTTCTAGCTTTTGTGGAGCCAAAATGACGAGAATGCTTTTGCAAAATATCACATTTTGGTACTTTCAGCTGGAGGGGCAGTTCATGGTCGAAGGAGAGATTCATGCTGAGGACTGGGGTATCATGTTCCCTGAGCAAGAGTACATCTTCGGAGATTTCACTGAGCGTCTCTGGGCATACCTGACTATCCAACAACTCCTGGACATGCGGTCAGTGTGAAGGTTTCATACTATCAGTAATAACAAACTCTTTATTTACTAGACAGATTATTTACTAGATGACCACTTTGTTGGTATCAAATTGTTTATTTCAATTCCATTAACGACATTTAACAGACAATTTTATCCAAAATGTTTTGCTTTTTCAATAAAATCTTACAAGGTGCAATCTAAGAAAGGAATGGTATTGGACTTTGAAAGCCAAACAGTGCAGTGCTGATATTTTAACATTGCACATTTGAGTCAGTAGTCCAGTGCTACGACATTACAATTCTATTTTCCCCCTTTCTTGTCTGATGCCCAAAATGACTGGAAAGGACTGCTGGGATTCAAACCCAGTGGCTAGTATAATAGACTGCTGTGTCACCCAGACATGAAACTGTACTTAGTTATTATATTGTACATAAGATCTGTTTGCTTCTATGGTGTCAACAAATCTAAATGGAATGCCATAGGATGACCACTAACTAAGCCTTATATGGTGGTGGTGTAACATAAGTACATGATTGTCACAAGATAGCAAATGCACCAGGTCCACACCCAGAGGGGTACTGGGTTTGCAGGCGTCAAACAGAACTTCCCACCATCAATCATTTGTGAACAAATGTCAACTAAAAAGAGGCAAGATACACACCTCTGCTCTTTTAACTTCATAGTTTTTTATTACAGTGCTGTGTTTTGGCTCACTGGCACATTTGAAGTACACTTCTTTCGGTTACAGGCATTGTAAGTCAAGGGTGTTATGCTCTTCAATTTCTAAATCCATGTATTCACAGGATTACATCCCATTTTGGAGTCTTAGCGCTCCTCGAGGTGTGCCTTGGGTCAATTTCCCATCAGATTATCTGTTAAGATAATGAATTAACATGTCAGGGCGGCTTTCTTGTCATGTTCCGTCTCATTAACATGTGGTGGGCGTGTACTTATAATTATATACCCACAGATTGCATTTATATGGCACTGATACACCTGATAAACCTGACTCCAATTAGAATGAACAATTAAGTGTACACTATAACAGAAACAGAATAAGTTCATATTGTTGTATTAATTACAGAGTATGAACAATTTAGTAGTTTGGTAAATTAATAATGTATGCTAATGACATCTTACCATAACAGAGACAAGTGTACACATGAAGACCAAGAGAACATCACTGCAGAAGCACTGGAGCTCTCGCTGAAGTATAACTTTGTCACCCCACTTACCTCCATGGTGGTCACTAAGCCAGAAACTGAGGAAGAGTCTAAAAAGGATACACTTATTGCTGACAAGCTGACTGAAGGTATGAGTGAAATATATTACGCTTCATCTCCCTGGGGTAGCCAATTTAGTAGGTGCACCCACTTTGTACCAGGGCACTGCATTTATGGTCTACAGACAGGTGGCAGATTACAGGATAGGACACTGTGCTGAGATTTCCTTTAGTTTGTAAACCATACAGTATATACAACAAATGGCTGTATATGTGCACAATTGTTTCTACCATCTATCTTCTTCTATCGGCTTAGTGGTAGGACAATACTGGTCACTTTTTGTTGGTGGATTTGTTGTAATAGATCAATTGTACTTGGACTGCAATACATTTACATTTTACATTTATGGTATTTAGCAGACGCCCTTATCCAGAGCCACCTACAACTGATACAGTCTTACAATCCAAGTAATTGTGGGTTAAGGGCCTTGCTCAAGGACCCAACTGTGGCAGTTTGGCAGAGTCGGGATTTGAACCCTTAACCGCTAAGCTACCACAGTCCTATAATAAGTAATCAAATGAACTTGTGTGTAGAGGAACCTTATCTTTTGAGTATCTGAGTGTCTTGCTATTTACACGTTTAGATGAGACTTTAAATGATACTTAGTATTTCAGTGCTTAGAGTATCAAGGTTCAAACTGCATCATCGTCTCAAAATGCAGTGTCAGTCATAGATACATTTTTCTTAAAATTATAAAATACTTAAAACACAAAATATTAGATCTGCTGGTACATTGAGAGGTTCTGGGTTCAATACAAAAGTGGGGTGGTCTGGGTTGAGTTAGCATGTTCTCCCCATGTTCCTGTAGGTTTACTCTGATTTCCTCCCATAGTTAATAGGTTAATTTGTGTCTCTAAAAGTGCCCCTAGGGTGTGAGTGTATGCCCCCTACGATGGATTGGCACCCTCTCTAGCTAGGCGCCAACTTACAAACCTGATCTAGATCAAGTAGGTAAGAAAGTGAGTGAATGAACAATACATTATTTCCAAGTGAATTTATTGCTACCATATGAACGCTTCTGGAATACCTATGGTCCTTCAGTGGTGTATGACTGTGACTCTACCACTAAAAACAGAATGCAGTGGCTAAAGGATCAGAAGGTGAATGTGACTGAGTGGCCTGAGCTTACAAAAAAATCTGGATGGAATTATTGAAATGAGCTGTTCATTAACGCTCACCATGAGATTTCGACAAGACAATTTAACAAGAAAGAATAGGCAAATATTTCCCAATCTAGGTGTGCTAATGTAATAAAGACATTATATTCCAGACAGACCGATAACTTGATCAGATGACTAGGTAAAGAATTCAATCAGGGGGTTCAGTTTACCATTTTTTATTTTTTATTTTATTGTTTTTAAATATTTTTATTTATGAACTTGATTTATCATTACTGGAATGAAAGGCCAAATATGTAGATAAAGATCAATTTCAAACTGTATGTCAAAAAATAATGTTTTTGTTCTATAGTTACTGTGTGTGTATGTATATATATATATATGTGCTTAATCTGATCATTTTGATTTTTTTATTTCCACACCAGTTACATGTTGACAGATATGTGTGTCATGATTTATTTGCAGGCCAACGGATTCATGACATTACAACAGGTAACCATTTGTTTTAACAATGAATAACCATCTCAGTCTGATATTTACAAGGATCAAAAAACATTATTTCCATTTATCTTTAGACATTCTTAGACATTCTCAGCAACCTGCAGGTGCACCTCTTTACTTGAGGGGTTTGTCCAAACCCAAAAAAATGTCTGGAGGTAAGACCACTACAATATTTACGAGATTTATTTTACATTGTATCTATTACCTATTATATTACATTTCAAATAATGTGATCAGGTTTAAGAGCCCTTATAGGCAAGGCTTTCTTAGTGGATGGAGATCCACACTTTATCATTGAGCTGAGGAATGATGCTCTGTGCTTCAATACTGATGACAAACCAGGAACCATCTTCAATCTAGTGAGAGATCCAATCACAGGTAAATACAATGTTCGTGAAAATTTATTTATTTTTATTTATTTATTTATATTTTTTGTGAGCAGTATATGTGCTATAGGTAGGCTTCAACCAAATGTATGTATTAATAAGCATGTTGGACACTTGATCACAAACTTTAGTCCCACAGGTTTGGTCATAAATGGGCAAACAATTGGAGAAAAGAAGGTGGATCCTGGAAGCAAGCCGCATACCTATTTTGGTCAGTTTGGGATCCTTCATGAGAAATTTGGTATCAGGATGACAGTGACAACCCAGAGGATTGAGGTATATGAACAAGGCAAGCAAAAACAACTTCTTTGGTCAAAAAGAGCTTCCGTCAACAGTCTGAAGTGAGTAACACACTTCCTTTCTTGAGTTTGTCATTTCCATTCTATATACTGTTTTTAATTTAGATACCCTTCTTTCCAGAGAGCCAACAGAGCATACAATATATATAATATATATATATATATATATATAAATAACTAGCTACTAGCTAGCTAGTAACGGTTGCTTTTCCACCATGCCAGTCTTCAGTATAAATGTACAAAGTAAAGATTGTGAGTCTAGGACACAATATAACAAGTTTTTCTAAAAGGTAATGCTAAAGAGCTGCTGTTTTCATTTTTACCCACTGATGATTACTTTAAATGTTATCTCTCTCGGGCTACAAAGGTCCCATAACACCCATAATATGTAATATGAGTTTCAACATCCCCATTGTCTGGATTCCTAGTGTGTGGACCAATACGTCCTAAAGTGACGTATTGGCTAGGACGTATACGTCCTAAAGTGACGTATTGGCACACTTAATGGTGACACTCCTTGCCAGGTATCCCCCTTCCATCTTCACAAGGTATCACCTTACCTAAGGTCTAAATTGTCCTGTTCTGTAGCTTGCTATGAGGGGTGTTCAAGACACTGTGACATAAGATTGGGATATATTTAAGTAGAACATACATAGTCACTGTTGGCTACTTGTCTGTGTTTCTACTTTGACTGTCATATACAGAATGTAAAACATTTATATACTGAATTGAATGCTATGTCTGGTAAGATATAGGGTATAGGCTAAAGTTAGGAGTTCCAGTTCAGGTGAAGTTTTAAGGTTAGCATTGGCTAAGCTAATCTTGGCACTGCTTCTAGCCGGTGCTTACACCTCTTCCATATTCTTACGGATGAAACCAAACAACTCATGGCATCAACTGTTAACAAGCTTACTCTCTGTTAAGGTTGTGGGTAAGGCTTGGATTAGGGGTTGAGTTTAGAGTTATGTGCTATATATAGTAGACTGTCAATTTTTTACCTATTTGAGCATCTAGAGCCTAACTTTTCCATTTTTTTCCAGCATGGACCTGCAGGTAAACGGAAATTTCAGTCTCACAGTGACCCTGAGGAACTCACTGAAATTTGTAATCATATTGCACAAAGTGTGGAGGAATCACCCATACCATCAAGACTACCTTGGCTTTTACATGCTTGAAAGCCACCTGCTATCACAGAAAGTCCATGGGTTGATTGGTAAGATAGAGAAATTGCCAATGAATGAAGGGAATTTGGGTTTCTAATTCTGGTATAGTCCAGATCCGGGTATACCATCATTCTGTTTACTGCTTTTAATTGTGATTTATATTCTCACCCCAAAGGGCAGTTTTATCATGGTGTAGCATTTGAGGTTAGTGATGTATTTCAAGGAAAAACCCCTGACAAACCAGATGCCACAATGTATGTGAAGGGCCACAAGATCGTAGTGACCAGGTAACCAAAGAACTAATGCATCCATTAAATGACCAGATTAAATCCTCAAAATATCTAGGTGGGATAAGAGCTAACTGTTCATCTGTGTGACACCATGGGCTGGCAGAGGGACTTCAGACCGGATGTGACAAATGGAGAAAACGTGCCCTGTTGGTTTATTCATAATAACGGCACAGGGCTCATCGATGGAGTCCTTTCAGATTACATTGTCTCTGGGCTCTTCAAGACACAGTGAGAGGACAGAAGAGACTAGAGGATACTAGAATACACATATCACATATCTTGTGTTAAAATCTATGAAAATATACTGAGTGGTATTATCAATAGAGAACTGACCTGACCATCTGCTTTCACCAGCAGGAATTCGATTCACAAAGTGGACTTTGCTATTGACCTTGTACAAACTTGCTTCAAATTAAACATGACTAAACTGTCCAAATAAGCCTGTTTTCTGAGTACTATTGTAGTCAATCACAGTCTGATTGTAGTCAATCACAGTTTGCATTTATATTAAACAATTCACTTCAAAAGGTTTATATTGTTGTCTAATTTGTTTTAGGGATAATCTGCCTTTGGCTCTAGTTTTTGTATCATTCAGTGCTTTGTCTGTACGTCTGTACTTTTCTAAAGAAAATAGTTCATACACACTGCACATTACTGAAATAGGTAGCCATTCTTATACAGCAAATGTTTTTTTTTCACACTGAACTACAGCTAAGTCTTATTGATGCCATAGCAAGTGGCCAATAAAAACAATCATGGCTTTCATGTCTCCCTATTGTTCAAGGCAGTCCGAGCCAATCTCATGCTTCTTGAAGTCTTCATATTTAAGTAGCTATACTTAATGTTTGCAGAGGATGGTTTACATTTATCGACCAGTGGACTAAGGGCCCAGTACGCTTCCATTCTACTTACAAAGCAACCAAGATGTGAAAGCCTGTGCATTATCTGTAAGATCATCGGAGCCTAAAAGTGCAGTTAAGAAGTTTATATAAAAAGATAAACTGGGGTTAACTTTTTAAGATCTTCACTAATGCCCCTGAGGTGGTAGTAACAAATGTCTAGCTAATAGCAAATGTTCAGTGGTAAACCAAAAATAAATAATATGGTGTTTATATAGCATGTGTTTATCCAAAGACAGTGTTTTTACATGTTAAGCCAAAGTCAAAGTTGAAGCTAATATTGATCAATTTCAATGGACTGTGATCAGACACCTCCTACAGAAGTGCTGCTTTTATTGACGGGCTACTGTAGATAGATTCACATTTCAGCACAGAATAAATCATGGCTCCAGCTTGGACTGTGTTCTTGCTCTGTACCTCTCTTTATTTGTGTGTACCATCAGGGACTTATGGGTCATTAATAGTCTCTAGAGAAAATGAGCAAAAGGTAAGTTGAGGAACTCTTTTAGAAGAATGCAGCTACATTACAGCAGTATAGATTAATTAGTAACACCAATGGTTTTAAGAAAAGTGTGGGCAGGAGAACCTTTACTACATATGTTGTATATGATTAATTAAATACGGTTTTGTCAGGTGTTGTGTTATAAATCATGTTCATACACAGTTTAATATGTCATACAGGATAATTACAATCATTCGCCCAGAAAAAATGAAAAATCTTGCCATTTAGAGCACTTATTTATACAACTGTTCAAAGTAACAAAATTTGTTCATATGCATTTTTCCTTTCATTTTAACTTGGGAAAAGATGGTTATTATAAGGTGTAATTATAATCATGTCAGCAAAGAATATGATTATTATTTCATGTCTCTTTTGGCAGGAAATTAATAGCAGTCCCAGCAAATTCATAAAGGTACTGTGGTTTTTTTTGTTTGTCTGTTTGTGTTTGGTTCATTTCAGTAGGTGCTGAAATGATTCAAACATTATGCTGAAAAATAAAACAAATATATTAAATTTAGACAGAACATTAGAAAGATTAATTGCTACACTATTCCATGACTGATGCATTCATTACCATTCATTACCTATAAAAAATAATCATACCCTTTAGAAATCCTTACCTTTTGTTGTGTTACACTATTAAATTTAATCTAACTGGATTTATAGATTGCGATTGTCAATGCTAATTATTCTCCCCTCGCCCACCTTGACAATAAAAACAGATCTGGATTTTGTTCTTTGACTTTAGCTCTGCCTGCAACATGGTATCAAAGCTGATAATCAAGCTCAGACACCTGGGAATGTATAGAAATTCTCACATCTGTTTATAGTATATATTCATATTACAGTCGAATCCGGTTAATGGGACCACATCGGGACGCGATGGTTTTGGTCCTAATAACCGGCTGGTCCGATTAA
>JAUZSU010009385.1:0-11212 GCA_034780255.1 Parotocinclus maculicauda
GAAAACTTTTTTCACATGGTCATAATGGGGTATTTTGTGTAGAATTTTGAGGAAAGAGATTAAATTAATACAATTTGGAATAAGGCTGGATGTGGCTAAAATGTGGAAAAAGTGAATCGCTGTGAATACTTTCCGGATGCACTGTACATAGATAACAGATGCTAACAAGTAACATACACGAGATGTCGCATCGGACACACCTGATTAACACACTCCTTTTTATTAAAGGGAGAAGAACCCCCTCATTGTGAGAAAAACAATCACTATTAAACACTTATTAGCCGAATGCCCAAAATACCTACTTATAAAACTAAAGGTGCAGATATCAAATACATTAACTGACATTTTCAACAAATATAAAGCAAATAAAGTACTAAATTTGTTGACCATCACTAAACTAAGTGCCCACATCTAAGGACACGATGACAGTAGACAACACTCTGAGTAAGACGATACCTTTCCTGCCACGAAATGGCCGAAGAGCTAAAGTGGCGTTAAACCCCATCAACCAACCAACTACAAGAGTAAAATTTTTGGAAAGGATCTACATTATCTACGTCAGCATTAACTTACCATGGCACCTATTTACCATGTGGCCTTAAGCATGACACCATATAACTTGCCTCCCCATGATACCAGAAACCTTGTTCATTTGATATAGCTCTTAGTTGGAAAGGCGATGGATTTAATCAAATTTGTCTGTTTAAAGGATTAAAATATTTTAAAACACATTATTTTCTCCTTGTATTGTTTATAACTGGTGAAATCCTATAGAGGGATCGGCCTATATATACGATCTCCAGTGTTAACACTGCTTTTGACATTTCTGTGTGACTTGTTGCAGGTCATAAACATGTATGGTGAGTTGATCATGGATGCTACGAACCACAAGGTATCATTTACTGAGGTGATAAAACTGAAGCTCTATCATGATATAATTGTTCCGTTTTGTTTGTTCATTTGTATCTTTGTTTTTTAGGTCCATTTCTTCAACAGTTTCTTTTATAGACAGCTAGTAGCAAAAGGTTTTGATGGAGTGAAGAGGTGGACCAAAAAGGTGAGTAAAATGATGACACGGTGTGAGGAAAACATCATTTTAATCAATCTGACTGAACTTTTAGCATCTGACTGAACACTGAATTCAGCAATGGAATTTACATTAAAAACCTCCATTGATCCAAAACTGTGCAATCTCTAGGAATGCCATCATGTAGTGTAACTGTTGCCATAGCAATAAGAAGAATGCGACATAGGTCTGTAATGAGGAATTTGATGGATCATGATGGTCAGGTCAAAAATGTCTGTGCAAAAGGTCAACGCTGTCCAGGGGTTGAGTACTAAATCTTGGGGCCCAGTCCCGCTGTTTGTGGGACTTCCAACCTTGGACTCTGTGTTGCCAGTAGGCCTCTGTCCCCTATTGACCTTGAATTGGATTAATGAGTTGTAGAGAGTGAAATGTAAATGTAAACAGTGTCGGGGGTTAGTCCATGTGGTTAGTGCAGTGTTTACTTCGGATTCTCTGGTTTCCTCGAACATTCCAAAGACAAGCATTTGGTGAGTTGGTTTCTCTAAACTGGCTAGTGTGTTAATGTAACCTTGTGTCTGTTGTGAATTTAGCCATTGATGCTGATGACGTTAAATAAAAAAAACCAGTGTCTGAGTGTGTACTTAAACTAGGGCTGTCACATTCCTATATTATTTACAGATAATTCTAAATCACCCTTCTTGCATATATTTAACCCCAAAGAAATAGTTTTGCCAGTAAAATTGCTGAACACATAACATTTACTACTTTTTAATAATTCAGTAACACTACTTTCATCATGTTTTATCTTATTTGCTGCATCACAACATTCGATTATAACTTTTTCGCTGGATGGCTGCCGATTGTTTTGTGATCAGTCATTTTTTAAAATAACAATTTTATTAGATACTTTTACAAAAATCGGCATGCCTCAGATATCTCGTGCCAGCTTAATGAGAGAGAGAGAGGAAATAGTGAATAGGGCACCATTCATTTTTATTAACTCGACAGCCGTGATATAAACACAAAAACACAGATGCTTTTATGATTTTGTAAAACACTTTTATAATAAGAAAATCAACAATTATTCTTCTTTCCCTCAGCCATTTACCAGCTGATCATGTTCACATCATACAAGTAGGCATTTTGCTCTTGTTGATCTATTCTCTGGCTGCTCATAGGTGGACGTGTTCTCTAAACGATTGCTGCTGATTCCCCTCCACTTAGAGATCCACTGGTCCCTGATTACTGTGGACGTCACCAAGCAAACCATAAACTTCTATGATTCCCAAGGAATACTGTTCAAGTTTGCTGTTGATGTAAGTTTAAGGCAGTTGAATTAAACATTGAACTTTGTGCAAACTGTTACTGAATTTCAATCTATCCTCTCCAACAGAACATTTTGAAATACATTGTAGCCGAGGCAAAGGAGAAGAAGCAGGCTGCTTTCCAGAAAGGCTGGAAGATGACTGTAAACAAGGTTTGAGTCAATGGTTTATATGCACTTTATACTAAAACATCTTCGAAAAAATTACAATTTGCACATGCTAAAAGGATTCTGATCACATGGGCAGAACGCCATTGAATGTAAATGTAACTATAGCAACAAGAAGCCCTGCTGGTGTGATAGCTACTGATTGTTACCACTTTTTAATCAACGCTCTTATGTTTAAAATTGTGTCAGGTTCAGTGAATATACGCCATATATACATATTAAACAGGGAGGAATTAATGTTCATGTCCTGCAACATTCTTACACATATTGCTGTGAGAACCCTCTGTTCTTTATTCGCGCAGGTTCTTGTTTTGAGGAATTTTAGTACTATTTTATATTCTTTAAAAGTTTGAAACAGTCTTTGCATGTCCTCCACATGTGCATGTTTGATTACTCTGGTTTACTCCCACATTCCATTAGGTTAATTAATGGCAGTCGACCACGCTATAACCACACAACAACGTAAAACCATGATATGCTCTCACTCTAAATCCTGTCTGCAAGCATTGGATTTTCCTAACACAAATCACCCTCTCATTAACACCATTCTGGACAAATTACACAACATTTCAAATAAAAAGTGTGATATGAAATTCTGCTGGATCCGAGGACACAGTGGCTTCACTGGAAATTAAAAAGCAGAGCGGATGGCAAGGAAAACGTCAAAGACCCAAATGGCAAACTGTAAACTCCCACTGACTGACATAAAGCCTCTAATACTTAAAGTGGCAAGAAGAATGGAATACCCAAACAAGCAATAAACTGTTCGAGCTCAGCCCAAAATAAGCTGCAATACAAAAGCATACATAGATAACAGATGGGATCAAGTAACATGCACGAGATGTCGCATCGGACACACCCGATTAACACACTCCTTTTTACAAAAGGGAGAAGAACCCCCTCAATGTAAGGAATGCAGAAAAACAATCACTATTAAACACCTATTTGCCAAATACCCATTTATAAAACTAAAGGTACAGATATTAAATACATTAACTGACATTTTCAACAAATATAAAGGAAATAAAGTACTACATTTTTTGACCATCACTAAACTAATTGCCCACATCTAAGGACACGATAACAGTAGACAATACCTTTCCTGCCACGAAATGGCCGAAGAGCTGAACTGGCGTTAAACCCCATCAACCAACCAACCATTAGGTTAATTGGGTGCTCTAAATTGGCCCAGTGTCAATGTGACTGACGGGTGTCGATGTAACCTTGCGTTTGTCATGAACTGACGATATAAACATTAAATACAGAAAACATATACACAAGATTTAAAAATAACAGCAAAATAAAACACTGTAGGAGGGTTAACTTGGCATCCCGAAGCTGCCAGATGCTGCTATTGCACAAGGGACTTAAATGTTTTCGCAGTCTAATCTACTGGTGCCCTACTTTTGCACAATACTGTATCTATGTAAATGATAAAGATATAATTATTATGAATATTAAGCTTAAAACCTTGAACTTACCAGAGTAGTTGATAAATTATTATCGTGTTTCTTTGAGAGGTTTCTGTGATAGTGATTCGTTTTCAGTTGAGCAAATTTGACTTAAAATTATGTCTGCTTGTACTTTCAGGGTATTCCACAACAGAAGAACGACAATGATTGTGGAGCTTTTGTTTTGGAGGTAAGATCTGTACAGCAAGGGCCTATTATATAATGCACACTGCTCACAAAAAATGTGATATTATATTATGGGATACTGAAGTATGGAATAACACGTACAGCATACTGAACTATATACAGTGAAGAAAATAAATGTTTTCCCACCTACAAAGAATAGACAGGTTTTGTTATTTTACATAACTCTGGTCTCCCACTACTGCGAGAGACTGAAACATTGTATTATTTTTAAATAATAAATGTGCATTTTATTGCTTGAAATAAGTATTTTATCACCTACCAACCAGCAAGAATTCTGTTTTTACAGACTTGTTAGTTTTTCTTTAAGAAGTCCTCCTATGCAGCACTTATTACCTGTATTAATTGTACCCATTTGAAGACATTTCATAGTAAACTCCTAAAGTTGGATGCCTTCATGTATTTATTTATAGTACAACTAGGCTAAAGGACAAACGTTTTATGGCTCATCATTCAATACTGGAGGGAACATAATTATAATACTGTAGGTATAAAGTGAAAGTTGGCCCACTATTAAGGAAATTAAAAAAACATTGAGAAATGTCAATAGTGTATATTCATAATATACCTTTTGTTTAATAGCGATATGCAGAAGAGATGCACTCATGCATTCATGTATAGTAATATGATTAGTTCTCACACACTCCCAACCTAGCCCTACACTGACGCTAGTATTGATTAATCTCACCCCTCCCAGAATTCCTTAATCGCTGTTCATTGTGCAGTGACTGGCTTTGTGCTTTCATGTCCTAGCCTTTGTTCCAGTTCCAGTTGTTTGCTTTCTGCATTCGCTTCTGCTCTCTGGCCCAGTCTGACATGAAAAGTTTTGTATTTTGGCTGAAAACAGAAAGTGCTGTTACTGTTTTTAGTTTAGACATAATGGGAGTAAAGTGTGAAACGTCTGGTGTAGTAATTCAAGTAGCATTAACAAACCAATTGGCCGTAACATGAAAACCACCTACTGGTGCAGAGTCTCTGACCTGTTGAATGCTTGTAGTGTTTGGCCAGTAAGTTATGTCCTGCAAGCTGTAAGGTGGGATCTCAATGGTTACCCCACAGAATTCTGTTTGGATTGAGATCTAGGAAAGTTGGTGGCCAAGCTTTGTTCCTTAAATTAATCCTGTACTGTTTTTAATACTGGGACAGCATGAGCCTGCTGGAAGAGGCCAGTAATGGGGTGTTCTTGGTCTGCAACAATGTTTTATGTATCAAAACAAAGCCCCTGTGAATTCTAGGACCCAAGCTTTCCAAGTATGATTTTGCCCAGAGCATCAGTCAGTCAGTTATTGACTTCTCCTGTCTGTGGTTCTAATGTCTGGTCAGTGTGTATTACCCTCATAACCAGAGCGCAAGAGGCTTTTGTAAAACTTGTTTTTCACCATAACAGGAAGTAGAGCTTAATGACCTTTTTCTTCCCTTGCAGTACTGTAAGTGCCTGGCATTTAAAGAACCATTGCAGTTCACGCAAGAGGACATGCCTAAAGTGCGCAAAAGGATATACAAGGAGCTCTGTGACTGCAAACTCACTGATGTTCAAAAGCAAGTCTAAGCTTCCACAGAGCCAGTCTTGGCCTATTGGTTTGTAAACTGATTTTTCCTGGTGTCCGTGGGATATTATCCCCAGCTATAAACCTGCAGAAAACTCATGCCTTTGGATAAGAAACTGACTTCAAATTCCAAAGCATCAGTGTCTCACACCAGAGGTTTAGGAACTCATATTGACTCATCGTTGGACCCAGATGACAAGCAGCGTTCATCGTTGCTGGGTTTCATACATCCACTTCTTTTTTGTACATTTGTGTCTCAAGCCTCTGATGCTTGTTAAATGTTTTATCAGGTTTCTTTTCCATAAATATGCAGTTTGTTTTAAACAGCATGTGTCTTGAAGGATCTGCATTTCATATTCTGGACTGGGTCCTGGATGCAGCACAGGCAGAGCTGAACAAAATCGAGCTTTTAAATGTGTACTGTTCAATGAAGAACCTTTTGTTACGTTAGTACGTTTAGGAAGCTCTTTGACTGATCCTGCCATGTTAAACCCCATGATTACGGTTTGGGCCTGTTTTACTTACTCTTGAAGCACTCTAGACACTTTCTTTACTGCTGTTCTCAAGTGCAACGTCATTTGACTTTCTGTAGCGTGTAGCTTTACTTTTAACTTCCTTTTCGACCGCCATATACGGTATTTAACAGTCATGGTTAACGATTTGTGATAAGTATGTGTCTGGGTAAAGTTTTTGTCAGATCTGACTACTAAGCAGATTATGGTAATGACAAGCAAGTTCCCAGAACAGTCTTTGTTTGGAAATGCTGGTGCGTACTACTCTGACAGAAACTGAAATCATGACACCCTTATAGTTTAAAATGAGCATTTCCAGAGCCTAACACGACCAACAGTAATTGAGATTTGATGTCAGAGAAGTGGGATACTGTATTTGTAGTTACTTGAAGTGTAACTACAAAATATGACCTCATTGAAACGCTTCAGTTTGACTACTGTTTTCAGCATTATTTAAATGACCAGATAAAAACATTCTTGGTAACCTGTTATGCTTCTTATTTCAATAACTGCACTATGATTTTGTCATTTCTTTACACACAATTTGGGACGTGCTCAAGTCCTTGCTGAATCCACCCTCCATTGGTTGAAATGAAGACTTGCAGCCAGTTGGACCATTGTAGACCAGATGAGCGTAAGAGATTACTGTCCACTCTGGGTTTCAATCACTTGTATGTCTGTGGGAGAAAAAACAATCGCAACTAGCCAATAAGAGTTGTCTGGTAGGATGCCATGTCAGTATTTCTAACACAATTGTTTGCTTTACATAACTGGTTTGGGCTGATTGAGGTAAAAAGTCTGGGGAAAGGTGTTGTACTATTTCTCAGTTTAAATAAAGTGATTTTCATTACAAATATAACAACCCAAAGATACACATACCAAAGATTTGCAAATTACCTGGACACTTAAAAAGATCAAAGAGTGCTGACTGCCATGGACTCCTCACCATCACTTAATTTAAACTTAACCTGACCATTTATGTGGGCAAGTGAAGCCAGAGAAAGGCAAGCATCCAGTAACCTGAGAAGTTACTCTATTTTTGCAATTGTGCCGGGATAACATGGATTGTCATTTTTTGCATAAGTGTGTGGTTGCGGTGCCAGCTCAAATACATATTTCAAGAGGGGACAATACCAAATACTAAAAGATTTAGGTAAAATTGGGTCTTTTTTCAGAGCCTTTTGCTATAAACATATTGCATTAAATAAGAGAAAGAGAGAAACAGTTTCACTGGTGGTCTTAGACTTTTAGCCATTGTATTTGGGGCGTTAGTTGTACAAACCTGACTTGCAAGAACATGTCACTTCAAACATTCAGCACTACTGCATTAGTGTTAGACAACAGAAGAACGGTACAACACCTGTTTATTAGAAAAAATGAAATGCAACAAGTATACAATTTAACTCAAGTCTCATGAAATCATGTCTGCATGTAGCTCATATGTACAGTAACTTAAAATTCCTCCACTGCATGTGCAGATGTCCTTATTATTAACAAGTCCTAAAATTTATTGATTCCCTCGGGCCCTCTTTGAAGCTGAGCTAGTTTTCCATATCCACCTCGTGCTGGGTCGTAATCTTGCCTGTATTCATCTCTGACCTGAGAATGAGAAGACGAGCATGGTCAATTCATAAAATAATCTCCTGTATCACTAAAACTATCAAAGTAAAATGCTGATTAATTACCTGACCGCCAGATTTGCCTCGACCGTACTGCCTGCCCTCTTTGAAACCAGCATCCCAGTCTGTTCTAATGATCCGATCATCCAGTCTTGTTCCATTAACAAATCTCATTGCGTTCTCAGCGTCACCACGTGAATAATATCTCACAGGTGTGTTAAGGACAATTTCAGTGAGTCATTGCAGCAAACTCTAGACTTTAAGAGAAACCTACAGGGCACATTGTGCAATTAAAAAATATTATGAAATTTACATTAATGTCATTTAGCAGACACCATTATCCAGAGCGATTCACAACTTATATAGACTTACAATTCAAGCAATCGTGGGTTAAGGGCCTTGCTCAAGGACCCGACTGTGGCAGCTTTCGCAGAGGTGGGATTTGAACCCTGGACCATGAAGTCCAGAGTCCAGTAAGGTAACCAAAGGGTGATTGCTTGTAAAATGTTACTGCAGATATTTTAATGACTCTACATGGCTGCCATTAGGTCTATCACAATCGTGAAACTTTAACGGACGACTAACTGACAAATAAATAATTGCAACTAAAAAATTCATTTTCTGCACACTGAGAATAAACAAGGAAGTACAATCCCAAAGTGACTCAACAGCCATTTTGTTTACTAGGCATGTTACAAGTTAAACCTTTTTGTTTTCATTAACCTCATTACATCTCAATGAATTCATTTAACCCATTATTCAACCCAATACACCACATTCACATTGTTGCAGAAATCGACCCCCTGTGGAAAATGACAATAGTCCTGCAGAACTGATCGTTTCGGTTAATTGCGATTATCTTAAAAAACTATTTTTGGTACTTTGGGAAAAGTGGAACACCTTCATATAACTGGTCTTAATTAAGGTTGTAATAGTTACAAAAGTGTGGCACATCAGACTGTGTCATACAATGCATTATGTTTTGTTAGTGTCCTGTTCTAATAACATTGACACCCATGTAGTACCTATTTTACGATGGTCCGATTTACAATATTTTTTACTTTATTATAGAAATCCGATAATACACAAATGCATCATAAGGAGAAATCAAATTCTAGATTCTGAAAGTGATTTTCCACACGCTCCCTCGCTAAAAGAGGAAATCAAGAGTGTGTGATGTTGTGAGTCACATGGCAGGAGTGATGAGCACTGAAAATGCTAGACTCTTCGCAAAGAAAACTCTGTGGACAATTATCCCTGTTTATTAGTTTTTGCTTTCAATACATTATTGATTGAATTAAATGAGATAATCAATATGTTTGATTATGTATATATTAAACTCCTTGGTTTACAATACATTTAACTTAGAACGGATGTCTGAACGTATCCCAATTGTAAAAAAGGGGACTTTTATTAGTAAAACGAACACTAATATTAGTAGAGAGATGCAGATAGTGGCAAGTAAGAGGCACCAAAGCTTCTATATGTGGTCACTTCACTCGAGTGAAAATGTTAATTCATTGCTAAAACAATCCTTTCTTTTTTTAGGCAGAGGACAATGCTAAACAAACAGCTCTGAGAACAAGACACTAATTTCAGTAGCAGTGTAACTGTATAATGGGACTCATTTCTCTAATAGTGTTCAAGCAATGACCTCGTAAAATACTCTATCCAATCTTACCGTAGTAACATTTGTGTAAATACAGAATTTAATCATCTCTGTTCTGCCAAACTGTAGTTCTGCTGGCTCGGTACTAAGAGCAGTATCTTAGAACCTGGATTCAAAATCAGGATGGGGCTGGCAACGTCAAGGTCAGTTGATGCGTTTATGTAACCCTGCCATAGACCGTTACCGTGTCCAGATTGTACCTCAGCCTGGGCCCAGTGATTTCGGGTAAGTCTATAGGCAGACCTCCACGACCCTGGGGGGACGGGATACTTTCTCAGCTACCTCTAGTCAAACAGTGGGTTTGCCTTTCGAGAAACTTTTTTAATGATTTAATAGATTAACATTTAGCTCATAAATTATTTACGTAAAAAGGATACTCCACAAAGCAGAATCCACACGCCGTCTTCTTAACCTTGTCTAGGCCAATGATGATTCTTTTAACATCACCACTTTTGGAGAACAGCTCATACACTTGCTCCTCTGTTGTGTAAAATGAAAGGTTTCCTACATAAAGTGTGTTGCTTTGTTTTAGAAGCTTTTCCTGTTCGTGTCGATTGCCCTAAAAAAAAAAAAAAAAAAAGAAGAAAAGAGTTGGTCAGCATCTCAGAAGTTGTTGTTGTAATCAACATAATTAAGGACAGGTGTCTGGGTAACCCATGTCAAATTTTTTTTGAAACACTAATTTGAGAGACAAATTATTTACACTTAAGAATTAATTTACATTAACATTTTTTAAAACAATTAACAAATAAATGATCAAAAATGTATCAGCAACATATAGGAGCACTTTATAGTTCTTAGGTGGTGGATCATTTTCTGTACTGCAATCACACTTATGTGGTGGAGGTTTGTTTGGGTGTGAGCTGGTACGAGTGGAGCAGACACAGCAGTGCTGCTGGAGTTTTGAAACAACTCAGTGTGACTGCTGGACTGAAATAGTCTGAAAAAAATACTGAAAAAAACACCCAACCAACATCATCATGTGGTCACCATCCTGTTACCATGGATGAAGGAATAGCAAATCCAAACTGAGCAGCAGACAAGCTGTCTCTGACTTTACATCTACAAGGTGGAGCAACCACATTGCTCACAAAAATGGGATATTTCAAAATTCACTAAGAGGAGCCCACAGGAACTGATGGACAATCTGATCCTGTTCATACCCCGTTTGTGTGTTTTGGAAGTCTTGGGTGATCATTCACCCTACTGAACAGTCAATGTGGGGCACTCTCGTGTAGTTTAACATGCTTCTGTTTTCCCCCATGAATATATCACTTGTTACCCAATCAAGATAATTAGGTTTGCATCATTTGCATAATCAAACAACTTTTTGACTTTTCATATAGTTCTCTGATGATCTTAATTAAATAAAATGCTTCTTTTTTTAATTGCTTTATGTTCGTTTTGAAATATCCCCTCATTTTTGTGAGCACTGTAGACATGTGTCTAAAATATTGCACCGTGTTTCAAAACTCCAGCAGCACTGCTTTGTCTGATCATACCAGCACGTTACGCCCTAACACCACCACATCGGTGTCACTGCAGTTCTGAGAATGATCCACAGCCGTGAATAGTATCTGATCTGTTGTGGTCCTGACAATTGAAGGACAAAAATGTATGTACAGAAACTACAAAAGTGCTCCTCTGTGATAAACAGGGCTCATATAATGGACATCAAGTGTATAAACAAA
>JAUZSU010009396.1:0-11211 GCA_034780255.1 Parotocinclus maculicauda
TTTGGAATAAGGCTGTAACGTAACAAAATGTGAAAAAAGTGAAGCGCTGTGAATACTTTCCGGATGCACTGTATATGATTTCATGAAAAACTCAAAATTGTTGGCACCATTAACCATTAACCTTTTGATACAATAACTGAAATCAATCGCTTAATATAACCAGCAACAAGCTTCTGTCCAAACTGGAATATTGCACCACTGTTCTTCATTGCGACCCAAAATCCTTTTATAATCTTCTGATGTCATTATGTGTTGCACACAGTCAATGCACCCAGTACCAGAGGCAGCAAAACAATCCCAAAACAAAATCTTTGAACCACCACCATATCAGTATTGTGTTCTTTTCTTTGGAGGCCTCACCCCATTTTCGGTTAACAGTCGAATGATATGCTTTACCAAAAAGCATCTTGGTTTTGTCTGTCCACAAGACATTTTGCCATAAGGATTTTGGCTTGCACACATACATTTTGGTAAACTGCAGTCTAGCTTTTTAATGTCTGGGTCTTCTGCTATAGCGTTTCATTTCATTTAAATGTCGACAGATAGTTGAACTTCATTGAGGCTTCTTATCCACCATCTGGACTACAACTGCAACCTTTCATCAATTTTTCTGTTCTGTCCACACCCAGGGAGAGTAGCTACTGTGGAAAAATGAACATTAAGATCTCTGTAGATGGACTTGTAACCTTTGGATTGTTGGTGTTTGTCCCCAATTTTGGGTCCTCAGACAGTTCTCTTCTCTTATTTCTGTTTTTCATGCTTAGTGTGGCACACACAGACACACAATGCAAATATTATGTCAACTTCTCCCATTTTTATCTGGTATCAGGTGTGATTTGTATATTGCCCACACCTGTTACTTGACTGAGGTGAGTTCAAATGAGCATCACATGCTTGAAATCCACAATTCTGAAAAGGTGCCAACAATTTTGTCCAGCCCATTTTTGGAATTTTGTATGAAATTATATCACGTTTGGTTTTTTTTCTGTGTTGTTTCATTACACACAAAGAACATAAATGTGTATAACAAAACGTGTAATTGCAATAAATGTCTGGGATAAATACTTCATTTTCTGGTAAAGTTTCATTGGGTGACTACAATCTTGGCTATGCCTGTGTATAAAATGGGGCAATGTTCTAAGTAAAATATTTTTGACACATATGTTTATTGATTTCTCTTTATCCACTTTTAGGACAAATGAACACATGCTTTGGGACATGTTTTGCAGGAATATAGAAAGTTCTAAAGTTTATAAAGTCAATAATGGCTGCTTTGGCAGTAATCCTTAAATTTTCAACAAAACAAAAGAAAGATACACTCTATTTAATTCACTCCAATTGATATTGACGAGAATTTTATTAGTATAAGCCTTAAAGATAATTGATAATTGCATTGTAATGAATGATTGTATTGTATTGTATGAAACTCTGCAAGTGACATGCCCTGTTGCATTTGGAGACATTTAGACACACACTTACACACATTTTGAACAACATATTTATAATAAGATAAGTTGATCTTAAAGAAAAAGAGAAGTTGACCATCAGACACACACACAGCAGGTCATGTATGTATAGATTTTGAGAGAAATAACAACAGGTAACAGGCCACAAAGTGATCTATGTAAAACAAACAAAGATGTCTAGGAATTTTCATGGAATAAGGAGGGTGCTTATCATCTTCCTTATAATATTTAAAAAGTAACTTAGGGAGGTTACACCACAGTTCAAATCTGGGCTGGGGCAAATAGGTGATTTCCAGGGCGGGAGAAACACCATCTGAAACAAAAGCGTGGTGTAGAAAGGCCACAAAGGGGCGGGGAAAGGCCATATTGAAAGATATTGGTGGAGTCATTCCCTATAGCACCTAAAAAATATAAAAGGGAACTGAACCAGAAGCAACTTGGCAATCTCATGAGATATTACAATGAATGTTTGATTGTTGCTCAACATTACTATTGACTCAGCCCAAGTTCTTTTTAGCATAATCTGTCAGCCTTAGCAAACCCTACAACAATATCCTATAATTTACTGAGAAAAGATAAACATTTCTTTTTTTATTTCTGCACTTTGGCCAAATTGGTGACACACATTACCCACAATGAGCAAAACTTACTCAGCATCCTCTCTAGGGAGTTCAGGTTATTCCAAATTACATGGATAGTTTTCCGGTTCATTGGCTTTCCTGGCATCTCCTGCCATTGCTCAGAACAGTTCCACCAAAACTGGTAAAACACATGCAGAATTAATCTGCATAAATTCAGTGATCTCAGTTGGGCCATGCTGTTTTGATAAAGGAAAGGTATAGGGATAGGATGGGCTTTTTGGCTATAATGTTTTATTAGCAATTAAATGGTGGATATAATTAATGGACATACAGATCCTCCAACTGACCCCTCCTCCTTCAGACACAAGAATTTTACATTTACATTTCTGTCATTTAGCAGACACCCTTAACTGCAGTGACACACAACTGTTTCAGCTGTACAATCCAAGCAGTTGGATGGGCACAAATAACCAGTGGAGTCTCACACACAGTACATACGCACAGGTATTGCATAGCACACTGGCGTTCACAATGATCTCATAACATCTCGTTGTGTATGGCAGGAGTTGTTGCCATTCCACTATTCAATAGTTCTTTGTTTGGGCGGAAATATGATACCTAGAAGATCTGACATAATGGCTGTATGATGGCTTTTTCTAACATAAACTGTCATGCTGGGTCCTTGGTTATGTTTCACTGAAATAAGCACCTGGGTGGATAGCTGTTTTTAACAAGAGGACACAACTTGTAATCCATGTCCATGACAACTAACATCTGGTTTAAAATTACTTTTTGGCTAGCTTATGCAGATTAAATCAATATTGTTGGCCATTGTCTTCATCAAGCAGAGTGCTAAAAGGCAGCAGTGGTGTTGACAGTGCTGCCTTCCAGTGCATTGACAGGCTCAAATGTCCACAGCATGATCAGAAAGTACAGAAGGATCTAAAATGTTTAACTTTATAGTTAAAAAAACCTCTTTAATAAACAAAATTGAGTATAATTTTTTTTTTAATTATTGAATCATTTAAAAGCAAAACGAGCCAAACAATCTGCTTCAGATTACTAAGATTAAGGTTACTTTAGGTTAAGGTTACATGAGTAGGTATAAATTAGCTACAGTAAAATCATTGCAAAAAAAAAAAAAGTCCTGTGTATCTGTGTATATGTGTGTGGGGTCAACCTTTTCTGCAAATCCAACTTCAAGTTTAACCAAAAGAAAATCAGAGTTGGGCAAGTAGAAGTAGAGTAAAGTGAAACCTTGTAGAACATAAAAAATGCAACATTTGTTGCCGTTAATTTGCAGTTTGCATTTAACTCAGTATTTATGGATGTCCTCCCCACAGCAAATAATTGATTAGAAATGTTCTAGTTTCTTTGTTTACATGCATTCTCATAATAAAATCATATTCTGGTTTCAGCAGTTATTTATGATTCTTTATGTGTAGCAAAAAACAGCATACACAGGACTGCTCAGTCAGTCGTTCACATGTACAGACTTTTTTTGTCTTTATTCTCTAAGCAATCATGGCTAACAACTATTTACATAGCATCTACCATACATTGTATTCAGTATTACTGAATACACTCTTGAGATTATTTAATTTTTACAAAAGCATGCATACAGGTAAGGATGTGTGCCATTTTTTACATTGGACATGAGCACAAAACACTTGATGATCTACAGACTGGAATCTAAAGACTTGTATGTGAAGCAATTTTGTGAATACACATAGATATAGGACAGTATTTATAGCTATCAAAAGCTTAGTGGTTGCAGTCATTGCCAAAACAAGAATAGCTAACCTGGGCTCTCAAGAGCAGATGGGTTTACTTGAATAAGTCTGTTTAATCCATTGGGTGGAGAAATTGAATGTAAGATGAACTATGAGCTATCCTTGAAGTGCTTCCAGAGATTGTGAAATAATTTTATTCAGTATTTATGCCAGAGATGCTTTACAGAAAAGCTTCAGGACCACTTTTGTCAATTGAGTTTTATAGCATGTAATTTCTTTTTATTCAGGAAATCTTCCATTAATGGGTTGTGCAAGGTCGTTGTTATTTTGATTAAAGATAAAAAAGAATGCAGCACTCAGCATATGTAAACAATAAGGTTACATTTAAAAGAAAAGCAAAAATGGCAGAACAGGGTGTGTAATGACATACCGTCTGGTAAATTGGGTGTAGATGGCAGGTTCTTTGGATTCTTAACAGAGATTATGTTAGCTAAAAGTGTTAAGAATTGCATAAATTTTGTTTTTCACAAAGTTTGCTGCCTCAATTTTTGTCAAATGTTTATATGGTATTATGAAGTACATTTATAAGCATTTTATTTTGTTTTTAAAATTGTTTTTATTTTACTTTTTATTGACAAAAACATCCAGTTTCAAGATTCAAGAGTTTAATTGCTATATACACAGAAGAACAGGCAGTTACACTGTGCAATGAAATTCTTACTTTGCTGTTCCTCCATTCGCCAAATATGATCTTAAAAGATTATATTATGAACATTATGTGCAAGATTGAATAAAATTTAATTAAATTACACGTGCAATTGAGATGAAAATTGAAAAAAAATATTTACAGTGTTGGCCCTTTTTCTTTAAGACTTTTGCAATTTGCTTTGGCATGCAGGATATCAACTTCTAGGAAAAATCTTGAATGATGGCATTAAATTATTGCCTAATCACAGTTTCTGTGTTTTGGTTTGTCCTCCCTCTTTTTGAGGATTGACTACAGGTTCTCAATGGGATTGGGACAAGGGGAGTTTCCAGGCAATAAACCCAAAATCTTTTTGTTTACTGAGACACTTGGTTATCACTTTTGCCCTGTGACATGGTGCTCCATCATTCAGGAAAAGCATTGTTCATTTCCAAATTATTCCTAAATTATTGGGAGAAGTTTCTCTTGCAGGATGTTTTGATGCTATTTTTTATTCATGGCAGTGTTCTTAGACAAAATTTTGAGTAAACACATATCCTGGATGAGAAGCAACCCCTCACGTGATTGCTCTCAGGATGCTTTACTGTTGGCATGACACAGGACTCGTGGTAGCACTCACCATTTCTTCTCTGGACAATCATTTTTTCAGATGTCCCAAACAGTCTGAAGGGGGCTTCATCAGAGAAAATATTTTTACCCCCAGTACTCTACAGTCCAATCCCTATACTTCCTGCAGAATTTCAGTCTGTCCTTGATATTTTTCTTGGCTTCTTTGTCTTACTGTGTGTTCAGATGGACTCACACCTGTCCTCTGCCATTTCTGAGCAAACTCTTTACTGGTAGTGACCCCATCTTATAGCTGCATTCTCTTTAGGGGGTGGTCCTGATGCTTGCTTGATTTTTTGAGGGCACACTGAAGCCTTCTTCATTGCAATTGGACCTCCTTTAAAATCTTGATGATTCAATAAATGGTTGGTCAACAATGTCCTTTTCTGTAAAACCCTTTTGATGCAATGCAATGATGACTGCACCTTTCTTTGGAGGTAAGAATTTTTGACAGAAAGAAAAACTACCCTAACCAGCACCACTACCCTTTTGGAACAACAGTCTGCTTTCCTAATCAGCATGAATGATCTTTTCTGCTGAGCTAATGAGATCACCACTGAAATGTTACTTAGCAGGCCATTTTGAGGGTTGAAATGCAGTAGCTGGAATGCAGTATTTTGTTTTCTTATAAGGTCATTTTCATGGCAGAGAATTACTTTACAATTAATTGCAATTGCAACTCTTCACATGTAGAGTTACTACAAATTGCCACCATAAAAACTGATGCACCAAAATAAAAAATAAATATTTCACAATACAGTATCTCCTAATTCTTGTGAGCAGTATATATAAATAATACTTATAATACAATTTATTTATAAACACCTTTTTAAGAAACACACTGAGACTTTACAATTAAAAAGAACAATAATAGACAGACAGACAAAAGGACAATAAGAAACCATTTAAATATATTAATAAAAATATATAAAACAATTTTAAAAACAAACGTTTTCAAAAGCTTCTTAAAAGTAGACAGAGCTGTGCACAAACAAAGGTACAATGGGACCTCTTTGGACCAACAACAATAAAAGCTATTTTACCATACATGCACAGTTTTACAGAAGGTACAAACAGTAAGTGAGCATCAATGGACCGAAGTGAACGGGATTTAACAACCAAAAGCAGTATTTTGTACTGTATACAGTAATGGACCGGAAGCCAGTTAATCTTTTGATATAATGTGTGCTCTCATGTGCTCCCATGACTGGTTGCATGTAAGAACGACGAGTTTTGCACAAACTGCAATTTCTTTAGACAACTGGAAGGGAGCCCAATTAAATAAGAATTACAGTAATCGAGTCTCGCAACATCACCTAGTGAAAGCATGTAAAGGGCCCAAGAGGTGAACCCGTGATAGACAGATACAGTGTCAGATCTAAAACTTTCCAAAACTGTCCAAAACAGTTTGTTACTGGACAAACTGTTGCCTGCAAGTAAGATGTAAGCGAAACCAAGCCATGTTGGTTTATTATGGCTTATAAACAGAGCTAGTAGACGTATGCAAGTTATTTATTTAACTAAAACTACTACTAATATTAGTCATTTATCACTATGACTTATTATTATATAAGCTACACATAAGCTATGGCTCACTATTATGTTAAAATATAGGAGCACTGTATGTTTGTGTTTATGTACTTTGTGTTGGAGTTACTATTTTACATACTAGTCTATGTATATCAAGCTACTAAGATCACAATTGTGTTCTTGTAATATCATATTAAGTAATATATTGGTTTCTCCAAAAGTTGGTACTGTGCATTGTGGTTATTCTGCCTGTTATATTTCACCAAAGAACATTAAGGTCTAAACATTAAAATCTAATCAGATCTATCTTAAACAAGTCATTGTTGTTCACTGTTCCATTTCTAATGTAGTGGCTTTCTTTTTCCATTAAATCCAGTCTTGATGAGCCTTCTTATCACATTAGGGCCATAAACGTAAATCTTATGGAAGCATGCAGATCCCCAGAGGTAGCACTTTGGTTCTGTGTACTTTGCCAGTTCATTAAACAATGTGACACTGGATAATTTACTTCGACATACACTACTGAAGTTTGGCAGCTGTCTTAAACTTTGTGGCTTGTTAAACACAATGGACTTTGTGGAGTTCACACTTTGGAGTTAACATGATTACTTGGCTTGTTTTCTTAACATAATGAAAAGAGTTATGTGATGTTTGTGATATTTAATTTACATAAGAACATGGTGAGGACCAACATATGTCTTGGAATTAATTAGCAGAATTGAAGGAGGGCAAACTTTTAATGCTCTCTTTGCTGTAAGTGTAAATATTCCATATTACGCCAACATTCTGCACCTACTTTTATTAAGATTGCTAAATCAGAATGAAGGAATCCAAAGTGACAAATAATGATTTATATCTGTCAGATTCGATGATGTTTTCATGTGCATGAATAAACAGTGAGTCATCTGGATCATGATTCTTTTGTGGCATTTACACTGTATGCTTACTTACATAGGTTCTTTGGGGAAAGATCGTCTTTCACCATAAATATGGTATCCATCTAAGAACATTAGTAACGTCAGAATTGGATGCTGAAGACTGTCAAGTCATTAGTGCTGCCCACTGGGATTAAAATGTCCAAAAAACATTGTGGTTTCACAATGTCTTTTAAATGTACATTTAAAATACAAGTATATATAAAAGTGAAAAATGTCAATAAAAATGGATAATTTAATAGAGATGCAGTTTGCAAAGACAGTTGGCAATGTCATCTATAATATTCTACATTGCGACAATATATACACTAAAATGTTTAGGAATGAGTTTCCCTTAAGTATTATAATACTTAGGACTAGTTAAGCCAAAATTGAATTGACACAATTATCCCTGGATGTCCAGTGAATTCATGTTGTCCAGATTTTTCTTATTTAGTTAAATGCTGGAGCTATATAGCTAAAAAGCAAGCCTCTAGTACTCACAGATTAGCTTTCTGCAAATTGCAAGCTAAATTTTTTTATATTGCGCTTTTTACAATGGAGTATTGTCTCAAATCAGCTTTACAACATTATATTATCTTAAAAGGCCAATCTCAAATTAAGCAAGCCTATAGGTTGACTTTGGTATTAATATAGATAAAGATAACCTAGTTGCCTAAGTGATTTGTGTAGATGTTGAAGTGTTTTGTTATCCGATTACTATCTCTTAGCTATCTGTAGGTAGTAAAATTTCCTGTTATTTCATCTGCTTTACGGAGCAGTATCAGCTTAAGCATGTAACCAATCAATAAGAATGTCTGTTTTGCTCAACCCTGGATCAAAAGCATCAGGGAACAAAGACTAGCACCATGGTATAATGGTTACACCCGTACCTTAACGCAAGCTTAGTGTTTTAGAATGTAAATGGCGCCGTAGTAAACTGTAAGTATTTTAGATCGCCTCTAAGGAGAGTATGCCAGAGTATAAACATGTGCTGACTAAAGCTAAAACTGCATATTTCTAATCACTCATAGAGCAAAATAAGTATAAACCTAGATTTATTTTAATACAGTCACCAGATTAAAATCTCCAGAACTAAAAGCAGAAATAGAAACTGACTCATTTGATATTAACATGATTGATTCATGATGTTCTTTAATGATAAGATAAAATAACTTATCTACCTGCTATTCATCATCCTTTAATGCAGCACCAGTGCTAATATAGCTAATTGGCTGTAAATCAAGACTAGAATCTTTTGCCACAATGTAAACCAATGAACTGTCTATACTGATGAGCTTATCTACACTATATCATTGCTGTGTTTATTATATCCAATTCCTTTGGATATAACGTTTGCTTAAAAAAATTTATACCTAATATTGAAGAGAAATTGCATATTATTTTAAGTTTATTCCTTAGACTTGGTTATGTGCCCTAATTTTTTAAGTGCACCTTTATTAAACCATTAATTAAAAAAGCTTACCTTGACCCTAGAGTGCTGTCCATTATAGACCGATTTCAAATCAACCTTCAATTAGTTCAGAATTCAGTGGCTTGAGTGCTAACTAGAACTAGAAAATGTAATCATATCAGCCCTATTATGGCTCAACAAAATTTGAAAAGTAACAGCAGGGGTAAAAGCTTTCTCATACCTGGTTTTGCTTAGACTTGAATGTGTGGCTCAGGTTACTGTGGCTGAGGTCACGCCTGCCTTGGCCTTTAGATGGACATGTCTGGCTAGGCTTCTGTTCCTTTAATCTTGACTTGCGCATCCTTGTTTTAGACTAAGGACAGAGCTGGGAGTTCATAGTCAAAGAGATTCATGGTGATCTGGGATGTTGGGTTGCTGTCTCCTTGCCTCCTTAGTGCAATCACTCACAGTTTGTTGATTGCTGGGGAGGTGGGTTGCTTCTGAACCCTTGACTGAATTACCTCCTGGTTCTCCTCTATAGGTCAGTTTTTTAGCAGCAATTAAACGTGAGTAGATAGTGAGGCTGAGAAGCTCATTGGTGTCTCTCTCCCACCATCACAGACATTTACATTACACGCTGCAAGTTGGCAAAGCAACCAGCATTGTGGATGAACACACACTTCCCTCACACACTCTCTCTTCACCCTTCTACCATGTGGGAAAAGATGCCAAAGCATCCAGGCCCTCAAATCCAGACTGTACAACAGTTTCTTTCCGCAAGCTACCAGACTCCTGAACAAGCAGAGTCTGGTATGAGCAAATGGTCAAGTTAGTGACCGGGCTAAACACACACACACCTACACACTGGACTGAACATACACACATGCACATGCACACACACACGCACTCACACACACATGCGCACACATGCACACGCTGCACACACACACTGGACTGAATACATACACCCTTACCTTTTAAAAATGTCTACACATCTACTGCTAATGTTAAACCAACTGAATAATATTAGTACTGTTGCTAATATTTAGAGTATAGTGTTTGCAGTGTCTTATGTTTACATTTAATATTTATATTTACGCCAATATGCCATTGCACATGCTACTGTTCACTGTGTACTGTACACCATTGTATATGGTTTATATGACAACTTTAAGGCATCTCACATTTCCCAGGGAGACGTGAGAGTACTGGAGGTTTTTTGATTTCATCATTTGTTGTTTAAAGGATTTTGTCTACAGGGATATTACAGTGATCTTTTTCTTTAATCAGAAACCTATATATAGCTTTTTTGTTTTGCAGTAGGCCTATCAGGATGATCAGAGTTGTATGTATTACTTGGCACTCAATTTAAAGTTTATTTCAATAAAGTAAATCTGGGTATAAGCGCTTTGGACGTTATTTCTGTTCCACTCTCTGTGTCTCTGCCTGAGTTTGTGTTGGACATGTCTAATACTCTTTTGGGGGCTGTTTGTGCAGACAGTGATAGGAATTCGTGGCACTTTTTCTCCTTGTAAGGATATTTGGCTAATTCAAAAATGAAATATGTCATTGCATATTTTCTAAGTTTTTATTAATAAAAATGTTTTCTTTTATAATACTTAGGTTCAGTTAAAGTTAAAGGTTTAGTTGTTTTCTTAGTGTGTGTGTTAATTCCTAAAAAAACTATTTTTGAAAGGTCTTAGCTGTGAGTTGTTTTAAAAAGTACCCACCATACAAATGTAAATATAAACTGAACATGTTGTGATGTTTTGTGCTTGGAGTGATCACAGTTCATGGTTGCTGAGATGATGGACAGGACATAATCACTGTGTGGATGAACATCTGGAGGCAGGAACTGACCCTGTCCAAGAGTGGCCTGCCAGTAAATTTGATTTGGTCTGGTGCTCTGGGAAAGTCGAACAACACATTACTGTCTTTTGTCCATCCATTGTCACCCCTTGTGTGTGTGGGCAGGGATCAAGTTTATATATCTTTATGAGAACTTGCTGGTCAAGCAAATTTATTAAAAAAATAAAAATGGCCCAATGGATTTGCTTTAGGTTACTAAGGTTAAGGATAGGGTCAGGTGAAGTAACTAGCTACAGTAACTACAGTGACTACAGAACAGAACAGAATTTTCTCATAAAACAAATATGTGTGTGTGTGTGTGTGTGTGTGTGTGTGTGTGTGTGTGTGTGTGTGTGTGTGTGTGTGCGCGCATGTGTCTGTCATCTGTGCTATTTTTATTCGGAAACCAATTC
>JAUZSU010009407.1:0-11210 GCA_034780255.1 Parotocinclus maculicauda
TGGAATAAGGCTGTAACGTAACAAAATGTGGAAAAAGTGAAGCGCTGTGAATACTTTCCGGATGCACTGTATGTGTACTGATACCTTTCTAATTAATCCTGTATGCTGAGCATATAAGAGAATCAGTCTTGAAGGAAAATTATTGAGGATACAGCACTGAAGGAAGAATCATCAATAACCTTTATTATGCAATTGTGACACTCATAGCAAGAACATCTGAAGACTGTCAGAAGGAGAGTTAAAAATATACATATGTTTTGAGGTTTTAGGCTTTGGCCCAATATAAGCAAACAAGTTTTGGGAAAAATTGTAGCAACCTTTGTTTACTTGGATCAGTTATTAACAACAAATTAATTCAATTCATTCATTCCTTCATTTATTTCGTAACCCACCATTTTAGGGTGTTCCATTTTGGGGCCTCATTCACTAACCTGGGATACTAATCCACACACTCATTAATTTGGGATACTTTAGTTACACAAGTTAACCCAATACATGTGACACGTGGATAACAATGTAAACTATAAAAGGACAGTGGATAGTCTAAGACTCCATCCTGGGTCTCTGGAGCTGTGAAGTGACAGCTTTAATCACTGCACTACAATGAAATATGTCACAGACTGGTACTGGCCAGAACCAGAATGAAGGAGCTTAATTTTTTTGTCAGATGTGTCTTTAAAACAAAGATAGTTGCTTTGAATACTTTAGGGAGGACCTTGGATGGAAAAGAAAGCAAACAATTGGAACCTTAATATATCAAATGCACCTTTCAGTTGAAATGTCAGATAACCAAAATGATGCTGTACTATTAAAAACACATCAAGAGATGAATTGCTGTTAGACTGGACATTTATGCTTGGATCACTTAAAAAGAGAAAAGAGGAATATAAAGACCATAAAAAGATAGATATATATATAAGCAATGCTTATAAGCAATACAAGTAATGATAAACAAGACAAATAAGTATTCTGAATGCCCAAACAGAAGACTAATATACTTTAAGATCACTATATACATGGTCAACTGGAGTTGATTTGACAGGATAATCAGCATTTTTAAACAAGTGCTAGGGCATGTGACAATGCATTGCGATATACACTGCTCTCAAAAATTAGGGGGTATTTAAAAATGAATGCAGATCAATACGAAAAGAAGCATTTTATCTTTTTTTAGTAAACAAAAACATCAGAAAGGCAAACGACAAGTCAAAGTAAGTTACTCTATAATGCAAATGAGATGCAAAAAAAAAAAAAACTTTTATCTAATTGATAAAAATGCACTATATAAAAGGTTGAAGTATCAGGCTGGAGTATCGGCTTGGTTGACCATACACCCTGAACAGTCAGTGTGAGTCACTCTCACCCAGTTTGACATGCTTCTGTTCAAGGAGGATGGGTCCTCACAAGGTGTCGTCCTTCTGTATTCGGGAAGTTTTTCCTTTCCACTGTCACACTAGGCTTGCTCAATTTGGGATTGGTCTTTTAAGATAATATCATATTGTAAAGCTGCTTTGAGGCAATGCTCCATTGTAAAAAAAAAAAAGCGCAATAGAAATAAATTTGACTTGACTTGCTACTCTATAACGGTAATTGAGTTTGCATTTTATTTACGTAATTGAACAACTGCCTTTGACTTGTCATTTGCTTTTGTGAGCAGTTATATAATGACGTACCACAGTCGACAGTGTGACTAGTGTCTGCCAAAACCAAAAGCTTGTTTTTTTGGCTCATTACCAAGTATTAACCTCATAAATCAAAACCACACGGTTTTGTGGTTTTTCACATGCTGTCAATAACAGGGTGCGGAAATTCTTGGACAAAGTGTAGGTGTGGCTGCAGTTTTTCATTCCTGACAAACAGCACAGACAAAATGTGTTATGAAGAAAATGGAAATATTAATGTTTAGTCTGTCAGCAGCACTTGTTATTCCCAGTTACAGCTTCTCACAATCTTATATAATATTGGAACAGTGAGGCCATTTCTTTTATTTTTGACATTAAAATATGACAATGAGACAAAAGGTCAACATGTTAGCTTTTATTTCCAAGGAATTTACATCTAGATCTGATACACAGTTCAAAAGATAGCACATTTTGTCTGAATCCACCATTTTGTCTGAATCCACCATTTTTTCTTGTGAACAAAAGTATTGAAACAGAAGCCATGCAAGCTCATGCCATGACATCACGCCATGATTTCTATTGTGTTTCACAGATCAAGTAAATTCAAGTCATATTTATTCATATAGCGCTTTTTACAAGGTTGCATTGTCTCAAAGCAGCTTTACAACATTGTTATTTTAAAGCCCAAATAAGGCCCAAATTAGGCATGCCTATGGTTACAAAAGTGGCAAGCAAAAACTCCCTAAAAGTTGTAAGGAAGAAACCTTGGGAGGACCAGGACTCAAAAAGGGACCCATCCTCCTTGGGTGAGCAGATGAGTTTGAATGTTTGGGATCATGAGCGGATCCTTTCTTTCTTTAAGCATTAGCCTTTCCATCACATTGGTAAGGTAAACCTTTTCCCATCAGTCCATAAATCTTTGTCCCAGAAGTACTGAGGCTTCTGTACTATTTTGAATTTAATATATACTGTATACTGTATCACAGCGCAACCTCTATTGAACATGTTTAAAATAAAACAGTGACCACAGATTTTCCTCACTACATTCCTCAACACTCATCACTCCCACCCCGTGACTCCCTATGCCAAGCACAGCCAAATGCTGGAGAGTATTGTAGTGTGTGGTGTACCTTAAACATGTTTAAAACACTTACGTTTGGGCAAAGTCCTCAACATAAATCTACAGTTGGGCATTAACATAAATCTTATTTGATAATTAAGTGTTTTAATATCTTATGTAACCATGAATAATGTATTCACTTCCTCCTCAAAATCTGGGCGTGTTGTACTACATATCACTCGCTTGGGAAAATATAAAAAATGAGAATACGATTTCTATGTGTATTTCTACGTATATTTATTATCAGATTCCCATCTTAAATATCGTAAGACCGGGTGTACCTGTATTCAGAAATATTATAATAAGATATCAGGATTTTATATCATCTGAATCAGGGCAACATGTTTGGTGGTAGATATAACATTTACAATATTTTGTGGGTGTCCTCTCTTTAGGTTTAATCGCAGAAGTATTCCTGAGGTTGAAAAGCATATTGATGCTTTGTGGAACACCAGAGTGACCAAAGACTCTTGGCTTTTCAACGGGGCAAAATTCAGACTGCATTCGGCGAAATTCTCAGCAGCATATCCTGATACTTCTGCAAACTGCTACCACATGGCTGCCAAGCCCATCACTGAAAACTCTGATGCAGCAAAGAATGACAAACAGCTTGGAAACCCCCAGGCTCAAAAACCTGTTCCTGCAAACCTTGAGGACCAAGACAAATTGAAAGGCTGTCAAATATCTTCTGCAAATCTAAGCGTGAAGAATAGCAGCTGCTGTCGAGAGACCACTGACGTTCTCCAGAAAATTGCTTTAAGAAATGTCCCAGAGCAGAAACAAGTCATCCTTTGTTTAAAGCTGGGTCTGACCTGGTATAAAGACTTTCTAGGGACCAACTGGTCATATAAAGCAGTGAATCTTCAGCAGCATGGAGAGCTGGAGTTTGGAGACACTCAGGCTCTGCTAGCTCAACCTCTTGGAGTTGGTGCTGTCTTGTTAACCTCAGATGAGCAGGTGGTGATGCTACGCAGGAGTCAAAGGGTTGCGGAGGCAGCAGAGCTCTTGGATATACCTGGTGGGCATCCTGAGCCTAAGGTAAAGTAAGAAGTTTAATAAGAAAATACAATTTTTGCATCACTTAATGTGGTGGATTTTTTTCTCTGTATGTATTACAACATGAAGTATCTGTACCTTAATTGTGAATTAATTATTGTGCTCTTAATTGTTTGTGAGGGAATGGTGGCAACAGACACTCCTGCCCACATGCTTATGTATGTGCCCTATGTTCTCTGGAGAAGGACACCGGTACCCTGCTCAGGGAAAAAAAAAAAGATTGTCATTGGCTGAGCTTTTCAAGCTGAGGGTCAACAAGACACTTAATAAATGAAAGTGGAATGGTTTATTCTGTTGTTCACAAACTAGAAACAGTTCAAACGTTATAGAAAAGTATATACTCATAAAGATTAAGTTTATATCCAATTCAATCCACATGTATATTTTTTAGTTTATGGGTTTAAGTTTAGTGTGTATGTTAAGTAGAGTCACTGAATACATTTGTACCATTCAGTCTTTGTAAACACCATATAATCCTTTGTGACAGTTTCAGAAAAAAAAACAATGCATTACAAAGAATGCCTCCTGTGTTACTTCATTTTCTCTTCAGGCTGTATGTCAGGGAGTGAGTGAGGAGGCCATCAGCGTTGAGCTCATGCAGGGCTGTGAGAGATCCATCGTTTCAGAGATCTTCTTTTCAGTGTGCGCTGAGATCAGAGATGAGGTGTGCAGTCTTTTTATATCAACTTTACATTAGAGTACTTGCTTGCCAAAAAGCTGACTTCTTAGACTGTGGTGGTTTTCTGCATTAAGCTAGTTCTCTTAGTTATTTTACCACAAATTTACATGAAGTACATTTTTTACTTTCAGTACCGGAACTGTTGCCTTTCTGTATGTGTGGATTGAGAAGATGTGAAATTGACTTCCCATTTCTGCAGGTCAATATTCCTCTCGATGTCCTCAGTGCACCTGTACTAATGGGTATAGCACTAAACCACACCAGCGCAGGGCGGCCAAGTGCAGAGTTCTTCATCAGGTACAGACTTCATATTAAATCAGCTATGGTCACCGTTTAACAGTTTGCATTTAACATATAGCATTTATGAATATTAAATATGGAATCTGTACTAAATACTAATTCTGAAGTACATTTACAGCATTTAGCTTAAGAGAGCATTTAGCAGAGCGACTTACAACTGATACGATCTTACAATCGTGTTAATTGTGGGTTAAGAGTTTTGCTCAAGTACCCAACTGTGGCAGCTTGGCAGAGGCGGGATTTTAACCCCTCGACCTTCTGCTCTAGGGTCCAGTACCTTAACCACTAGGCTACCACAGTCCCATAGTAAATATGAAAATAAGTCAAAGTAGATATACGTAGAAGTAAAATATGGTATTTATATATATATATATAAAATATGGTTCAGTTCTCTACTGTATACTCTAACATCATACATCGAACAGTTAAAGCAGATTTATTTCTTTAAATACACAATACACACATACATAATACACAATAATACACAAGACCTCACTCTTTAAAGCGAACTGATCTTGATTAGGTGGAGGTTAAATTGTGCATACCTGTAATAGTATACTTCTTAACTACAGTAGACTTGAAGCTCAGTGCAAAACTATGAAGGCAAATGTTGGACACCAAATGTGTTGACTACTTTCAGATTGCTCTAAATTTAGTCCAATGGGTTTCAAATCTTTTTTTCTAATAACTTTCTGCCAATATCTGTTTTTGGTTTTGACCAGATGCTCTTTGACAAAGAAGGAGGTGAAGGAATTGTATTGGCAAGGAGGCCCGGAAGCTCATGAATCTACAGACATTGTGTTCCTAAGTAGAACGGTATAACAATTTTGTATATACTTTTAGTACAATTTAGAAGCAGATCCAGATACTTGCATTATTATCAAAATTCTAATCACACACATTCAGAATGTCAGTAATATAGAAATGAGCATCAAACTAAAGAACATAATTGTGTTTTATAGGAGATGCTGCAGCTCGATAAGAGCTCTCCGTTATGGTCAGAACTGTGTCCGTCAGCCAAAGGAGCAGTTCTGCTGTACCAACTAGTGCAACCTGATCAACCTTGATGTGCATATAAACAAAAACACTTATCGAGGCATAAAAAGAAGCTTGAATGTGAATGTTTACATAATTTTTACATTTCACGTTGGACAGCACGAGGTTTACGGATTATCAGCATAAAATATTTATTTAACCGTATTTTAAAGATCCTCTGTGGACTGTATATGATTTCAGATTAATATTTTATCTTTATCTGTATCTGCTTTATACAGGACAGATGAGAAAAGGTTTATGAATGGATCGAATACAGTTTACAGTGATTTGATTATGATTGCAATTAATTAAGACATATAAAAATGCACTTTAAAACATCAGTACCAGGGTTCATGGTGGTGCAGCGGTTAGCCCCGCTGCACCAGTGTATGAGGTTGGATCCGGACCTTGGACTCTGACTGTTTGTATATCCTCCCCGTATTCATGTCTGTTCACTCCAGCACCTTCCCACAGTCCAGATGTGTTATGCTTATAGGTGTTTCTAAAAAGTGACCTTAGTGTGAGTGTGTGAGGCCAGCGATTGGCGCCCTGTGCTGCCAGCCAGGCACTGGTTGTCCCATGACCAGTAGTAAGCAGATAAGAAGAAGAAATGAATGAATATATGTACCAAAACTGTAATCTTCAGTTTATTGCGAATGATGCATGTCAAACATTTCTGTTCAGACAATATGTTGGTCATTTCAGTTGGAAAGCAAATGCATTTTAATACCATTTTCAAAAGGTAATGATATAAAATAGATTGCACAAATTTAAATGTCTAAAAATAAATTATAAAATGTATTGTTGGGCAGTTTTCTCTACAAACATTTACTGTACTGTCAGTGACAACATTAGATCAATAACACTTTCATAGCATTTAAATATCAGCTAAAAATGTAATTTCTACTCCAATACTTGGTCAGACCTCTGCATGCCTTAATAGCAGCACTTTTGAGATCTTGTTCATTAAGTCAACTCTTATTACCTGGTTGCATATTTTAACATTGTGTTTCCAATGACTTTCCAAAATTCTTGAGGTAATGATGTCTGGATGATTGGTGATTAGGGCTCTGGACTACTAATCGGAAGGTTAAATCATGGCTCCACTAATCTGCCAACGTTGGGTCTTTGAGCAAGAGCTGTCGACAAGGGTGTCTACTAAATGCTGCAGTACTGTGCAAAAGTCTTAGGCCATCATTAGTTTTGTTGTTTTTGTATCTACGTATTTACCAAAAAGCTTGATTTCCAAAGTAATAAACTTGGTTGCTGTAGTAGTTTGGATTCTGGTTGTAATTGTTCCACTGTAAAAGAAAGAAAACGGAAAGCAAGTTAGAACACACATCCCTTGATATTTCATTTTTGTGCTAAAAGTCATGTCATAGCAAGCTCCCTCGGCTCTCACACCTGTCCCATGCATGGCTGATAGTAATCTCTATACTGCTGTGGATCACTGTTACAGCCGTAAGACTGCTGAAAACCAGACAGCTGCTGTGCCTGGACAGAAGAAACAAAGTGCATGTTTAACTTCTGCATCTACAGTCTATAGCTCATTTGTGCAGTAATACACAGTATAGAACAAACTTACATATTGTTTATGGCGCCCCCACTGGGACTGCTGAGCATACATACTGCTGTTCTGGCTCCACCCTATGAAAAAAAGATAGTAAAAAAATGCATTTGTAGCACCAAAGTACCTGTGACTTAAAGAGGAAACCATTACATTTGGATAGTTTTTAATACCGGAATGTCTGTGGTGTATACAAGTGCTTTGAAATTTTGTAATCTTTTTTTTTTTTTTTTACTCGCAAAGTCAAAAAACCAGAAAACCGGACGCAATTGCGCTACAGTTTCTTTATCAAGCAATTTTGTTACCAAGAACTAAACTGGTAAGGTTTTCTGAGTAGCCCACCCCATAAGCCAATGAGGAATGTACTAAAATGCTTACTGTAAATAATGAGTAAATGATGAGTAAATTACACAAAAAGCATCTATGCATAGTAAATATAATTTGGAAAACAAAATTGTCTGTAATTTTTATAATGGTATTCATTAATGCATAGTAGGGTTACATGATACTCTGCTGTGATTTGATTTGAGTGCACAATTCTTTTTAAGTGTAAATAATGCAAAACAGTGCGCCTTCAGTCCCCTACAGTTCGTACAGTTCGTGAACTAACGAGCAAGTGTGTTTAGAGGTTTTTTATACAAGTTACTTGTGTGTGTATGACTTTTCTCTGCTTATTTATAACAAGCTTTATGGCATTTGTGTGTGCGCAACTGTCCTATTGTAGGTAGTGCTCCTTTGCTCACTACCTGCATATTCTGTCTAAATACTCTTTATAATTACATAACGCACTCGCTGAGTGTCTTTTTATCTGGCTGATCTTATGTGTTGTTTATAATAATGCCTGTCAAAGAATTTTGGTTACCATCAAGCAGAAGCATCAGTTATTTCAATCAATCATCAAATCACACGCTTTATCAGCTGCATCTCTAAAACAGTAACGGTTTGTTTGAAATAATTAAGTTGTAGTTATATTAAGTAAATAACACAATTTAAATAAATAATACAAATTATTAAATTTAAATTAGTAATAACATTTTTAATAAACAACAAAAAAGATTTAAGATAAACAACAAACAAAGCTGACAGGACATTCTATAGATGTTGCAATATCTCTATGATAAAAAAAATCTGCAGTTAACTTAAATACAGTTAATTAAAGTCTAAATAGTCTTAGCATCTTCCATGAACAGACATGGTGACAATCAAATGCAATGTGAATGAATGGAAATGTAGTAGTAATGTAGTGTGGATGCCATTTCTCTCTTACCATAAGAATCCATGTGAAGTTTTGATGGTCTGTTCTGTTGTTTTTTGCGTTTAGGAGCCGGTGGTAATAGACGCCCGGCCTCCTCTTTATAGGACGTGAGGAGCTTCTGTGATTCTTCATGGCAGAGCTCCACAAACAGGACCTCTTCCAGGAGATCCCCCTGCTCTGGCAGCGTGAAGCTCACTGCAGCCCCAAGAACAGAGTTTAATACAAAAACAGTGTTATTTGTCATATACAATGGTAACAAAATACACAGGTAATGCTAGATAAATGCCACATCCATTTTGTGTCCAGGTGAATAGGGTGTGCTAGAATTCTTTAGTAAGAGGACTCATTCAGGACTGGTGGTTGTTTGCTTGTTTCATTTAATGCCATTAGCTGGTAGAACTATTTTTTATGGCAGAATATTAGGTCTTTACAACTGTGAAGGTGTAGAGTTCAATTTGTGCTTTTTTGTGATGAACATTTCCTTTTTATGCAAACAAAAGTTTGCTATTGCATGTTTGTGTTTCATTTCATATCCTGGATATTTTTGTTTGTTTATATCTTTAGTCCTGCAGTGACCCAGAGTTGTTTCAAAACCCCAGTAGCACCGTTGTGTCTAATGCAATCATACCTGCACAATACACACTGACAAATCACCATCACATTAGTCCACCACCCAAATAGTACCTGATCTCTAGGGGCCCTGACCAATGTGGTAACGGAGAGTGGCCAAGTATGTAGAAAAAAAAAATACACATACCACAGTCAAGTACTTAAGTAATTGTAGCACTACAAAGTAGTTTTATATTTTAAGTGGAACTAGTAAAATGAATAATGAGTGAAGAAACAAGGAGGCGTACCTAATAAAGTAATTGGTGAGTGTTTATGTGAGGTAAGAAATGAATTTTTTAGACAACTGTTTTAATAAAATGCTACTGCATACATTTAATCTGACCTTTGCACTTGAGTAGTGAAAGTTCAGGAACCATTGCCCCGTCATTCTGCTCTTTTTTCTGCACACGCTTCTTCCACTCCTCATCTGAGGGCACGACTACCACCGCCTTCCTCTGATAACCGCTGAAACGCAGCAGCTTGTGCCTCCGAGCAGATAGGTAAATGTTCGCCTGGGGAGTTGTAGAGCTAGGGCATTAGCTTATCATTCAAAAACAAAATGGGAGCCAATTCAAAAGATTCTGTGAAATTTAAAGCAATTTCACTTTTTTTGTTGGCCAACATAGACACAGAAATCTAAATCAACAATACAAACACACAAGGATCATTCTGGCCCATTCCATTAACTGATAACACAAACCCACACTGATCACCTGCTATAAAATATAAATAGGAATAAAAGATTCTCAAACTGGCGACCAGGGTTGTCCAATATGTATTGTGTATGACTATATCTTAACTGTTGTTTTAATGATGTGTGAGCTGATGCTACGGAGTATGTCACTCACAAAAAAAAAATAATAAGTCAAACACACGCCTTAAGAGTTCACATTTTCACTGCATTATGTAGAAGGTAGGACAGACTACTGCACCACAAATTATGGTAGTATAAAACAAAAAAAAGTTTTATGCACAACTTAAGTACAAGAGTGAACAAACTGCATCCGGATACAAAATACAGACACCACTAGCATTGCAGTTTACATCAGTAGATTTTACTTTTAGACATCAATCAGAAAAACTGAAGAAAAAAAAAGCGTCTGACAAAAAGAAAAAAAAACAAATTGCATGACGTTGCAAATGTGGTCACCAATTACATTGTGAAAGATGCAGTGCCAGTGCAGGCAGTTAAGAAAGATGGTTTTTTTGAATACTTGCTCCCAAGATATATACTGCCAAAGTACCATTAATTATTGGATAGACAAAATCTCAGAAAATACTAAGATATCTCTTTGCCAAAATCGCACACCTCACCACACACTGAACACCTGGTCTAGAAGGATGTTTCCTAAACCCAAAACCCTAATACAAACACACTCTGATCACCTGGTCTAAGATGAAGTTGCGTTTTCTGTTAGCTGCTATTTTGATGAGGTGTGTGAGGCACTGTGTGGCATGCTGTAGCAGTAGCTCATTGTGCTCTGGACTCAGTCGCTGCAGTTGAAAAAAAAACAACAACATTAAGACATTATATATTTCAACATCACCAGTACCTATATAACAAGGTTTATTTTATCCAGAATTCTGCACACACATCAAAGGTTTGATGAATTCTTAGGTAAAGTCAATATAATGTAGGGGTGTAACGCTGCCTCATGATCAAATGCATTATCATGCATAAATGTCACAATGTGCACTGTGGAGTGGGAGGATGCCTCTACAATTGCACTTTCTGAACAACTGACGCCGGGATCATATATCACATCCCGATGGCCACCTGGCAACTCTGGGCGCAATGGCAGGAACAAACTTGGACGGGGCACCAATCCATCATAGAGTAATGAGAAAGAGACACACACAGTTACACACTAAGGGACACCAATTAACCTAAAACGCATGTCTTTGGACTGAGGGAGGAAACCGGAGTGCCCGGAGTAAACCCACGCAGACAAAGGAAGGACTCAGAC
>JAUZSU010009418.1:0-22843 GCA_034780255.1 Parotocinclus maculicauda
TCACATTCACTCGTCATGTGTTTCTTTCTATTGACTGATCCATTATTGGTTATACTTCCTATCAATGCATTTTGGCTTCTGTCAAACAGAAGTATCCTAATGGTATGTTGCAGCTTTTCCCTACACAGGGTCATAACAGTACATTAAAAATGTATATAACATTTCATAAATTACAGCTCAGGCTTCCGCTCATGTTTTCAGCGCTTTCTCTGATGCATTTATGTATCGTTAGCACACTTTTTTTTGACAATACCCTTTATTTTTACACTACAGTACAATAAAAATACTTTGTGACCACGGTAATGAATAATTATAACTCATAATTTGATATATCCACCAATTTTATTTCAGCCTGGTGATGTTAGGTAGCTAACTGTTTTATTATTTCAAGTCAGTGCATCTACCGGGTTGTTACTTATCTACCTATTACTACAAAGTACAAAGTGTTGGACAAAATTACCATTAGAGGGATGTGCAGTGAGGCAATATAGGAAAGGGAGTCATTTTGAAAGAGCAAATTTTCACCCACGCTTGAGGTATAAACTGACAGCCCTGATAACTCAACTTTTTGTCAGCTCACTGATCAGCTCTTGCCTCCTCTATGCTATGTCTAGAAGTAGGTACGGTAATTGCACATGACGTGAAACTTTAGATAGCCCCCTTCCTGTCAGCCAATCAAATGCATGCCTAAATTGGACTTCTTTGAGACATATATTCTATTAGGGCACATCAGAATGATCAAATAAAAATTCATATGAAGGATTCTGCACAAATATAAGTAGGGACAAATTTGTCCCTTGTCCCCATCCTTGAACTCAACTAAGTTTCCCTGTCCAAATCAGGACCAGTAGAGCAATGATAATATCACAACTTGATCTTTATATAATATTTTATACATGGCCTGAAATGCTACACTTTTAAAGTAATTTTTAATAATAAACAGCTATCTCCACTGAAGCGTTATTATTCATGACAGGAAAGGACTGTCGTCTGAAATTGTGTGGAGGAACTACCACAAGTGGTATAGTAGCATCAGTTTTGTGTTATTTTTATCAGAAAAGGGCCCATCATAAGTAGCCTATTCTTAGCAACAGTCGTGTTAAAAATAAACTAATAAAAAGTCAAAAGGCAATGCACAAAGTTAAACAACAACAACATCATGAATTACTTATTTGGAGTTTAGGGTTTGATAGTGTGAAACTGGGTAGTACTACCCATGCACCCCTCCTTTATTGCTCCCTTCCTATATCACTGCACTAGAAAGACAAATGTTTGTGGATACCCAAAATATTACACCCACATTATTGAGTTTTCCCCTAACATTCGCTGCTACAACAGCCTTAGTTCTTCCAAAAGGTGATTTGATTTTGGAACAGACTGTATCTGTAAGGTTCATTGATGTTTGACAATAAGACCTGGCTCACTTTTGTTATTGCATTTTCAAGGTGCCTGATAAAGTTTAGATCAAGGTTATGTGCAAGGTCTAAATTAAAGATGGCAAATTAATCTATTAACTTATTTTAAAGACAGCAAGGCAGAAAGTTGATTAACTGATTATAGCCTTCGAGAGGAAAAGCTCATTCCAATCTAATAGAGAGTAAGCCCAATTTGAATGTCTCCTGCATCACTATATTATAATAACAACCTACACAATTTAACGAATGTGGGTTTTAAATACAGTAAAATTCCAAAACGTGAACCTTCAACGAACAAACTTTCAAATATGTTGACATTGACATTTATTTAAATAAGTGTTAAATTAAAAACAGGTGGATTTTCTGGTTGTATACCAGTGTGGCAGGTTAGTTTGCACAAAGACTCTAAATAGAAGTGAATAAAATGTTGTTATTTGCTCTGTCTCAGTCATATTTGGGCTTTATCAAGAAGTGGTATCAACTGGCAGAAAACTGGAGATGAAAACCAGAAGATAGTACAGAGCATAGCTTTATTAAGAAACTGAATACAAAAAATATAAAGAGACTTATGGAGTCTGCAAAAGGTCCAAAATGCAGAAAACATTAATGGAATGATATATTCAAAAGGAAGTGGGAAACTAAAACCATAACAGAGTGAAACGACACAGAAATGTATTCAGTTTGCTCCCAACAAGGCAATGAAGGTCTTAAATAACCAAAATAATGAGAAAAAATGAAACAGCCGAAGAAATTAGAACGTAACCAAAGGTGATGCAACTCTCAGGGATGAAGTGGAAGGAGTGATGGACGCTGGGAAGAGTATATCGGTAGGACTGCGGTTGTGACACGGACTGTGTCCATCACGTGCCTCTTTTTTGTTAAGTTATTGTGCACAGCATTAAGCGTTACACATTATCTGGAACACAGCACTGAGCTAAAAGCAGTGATGATCTTTGAAAGAAGTAGCAAGTCAATAATGTACACTAAACCTGAAAGTAAGCAAGACCAGGTGTTGTAAGATCACAAGCTGGATGCTGAGGCTAAACATTTTGAACATACAAACTGTTGAACCTGCAAACTCTCAAAATAGAACTGGTTCTTATATATTAGACTTGTATATACAAAGCAGGTAGGCATTTTCCCCAAATAATTATTTTGTAACCTGAATATTACATTTACAAGGTACATTTAGATAACTGTACTGCGAATTCGACTGTACTGCCAAAACCTTAAATCTAATTTTCATCTTTTTATACCTCATAAAACTACTTATTCAAATCAATGCAGCGTAGAGGAATAAACTCAGAAACTTGGAGGTACATCTTGGACATAACGACTCTGAGACTGCGATATAAAAATGATTTGTAGTGAAATCATTCATGCTGAACCAGAAACCTGAATCAATTTGGCACTTCAAACTTTTGGAAGAAAAAAAAACTCCTGCAAGGTTAGACTAGACTGCAATGTTTTTGTGAAACTTTATGGTTTGGGCTTTGACACACATTTTGTCAGTTAACCATATTTTCCCTCAGGTAGAGCACTTTTTTAATCTCTCAAACTATTCTACACGCTAATATGTAGAGAATATAATGCATTTAGAGGGACCCCTGTGGTTCTGGATGCTCATTATGCCAGACCGCAGGTGGGCTCCTAGCTCAAACGTTGCATGGCAGACTTGAAGGGGGGCCCAACTGGCAGCTGGGTGCTGCCATGCTATGCAACAATGTCCAGGCATCTGTCTTCAACATTTACATCTATCTTAAACACTACACATTACACTTATACAGTATATACCCTTATATATCTCCATACACCCACACACAGGAGCCTCCTTCAGACAAGTTGACAGGTTTGCAACTCAGTTCTGTAAAAAAGAAAATTAATGTATAATCATAGAAGATAAATGTGTGTTACGTAAACACGCTGACCTCTGTAATCTATAGTCAGAATATATCAGCCAGTACTTCGGCGCTCAGCTAATGGAAGAAAAACAACAAGAAGGATTTGTGATAGCTACAATATAGTGAGCTTTTCACACATACAGAGATATACTATTACTATTAGGTACACCTCCTTATTTCTACATTCACCATAACGTACCACATAGATGCATGTTGTGACTCTACAATTACATACTGTATATACTTTGTTAGTTCTTTTTACTCTGTTCTCAAATGGCCAGAATCGCACAGGGCCACCACAGATCAGGTACTATTTGGACGGTGGATCATTCTTAGTCCGGCAGTGACACTGGCGTAGTGGTGGTGTTAGTATGTGTGGTGTGAAGGATTACAGGATGACTAACCCAAAACGTGTAGCTGTCTCTGACCACAAGGTGGAGCATGATGGTAGTGTCTAAGAGAGTAAACACAGTGTTTATGAAATCCAGCAGCACTGCTGTGTCTGATCTTATCAATCCAAAAACCCACACTAACACACTATCACCACCACCACCACCACCACCACACCAGTGTCACTGACCAATCAAGAACAGAGTAAATGACATCTATAACTGCAGAACTAAAAGTGCTTCTATATGATAATTAAACAGATAATGAGTGTAGAAACAAAGAGGTGTACCTAAAGAAGTGACCAATAAGTGTAATTAGGAAGGAAAAAACTGATTCTACCGCAGCAGCTTTACAAAGATTCCTTTACAAAGAGCCTTTAGAATTGTCAATTCCATAATTCATAACCCATAATCCAAATTAGCCCTAGAACTTAGAGTTTACTCTAAGTTACTCAAACACAACTTCATACAACACAACGTTAAACTGGTTCTCAGGTTAGCAAGAAAAACCTAAATGTGCCCGGCTTATGAACATGAGCTGTAAATACTGTAGCCTTTTCTGCCTCGTCAAAATAGGCACTTAGGATTTCCAGAGCAACTTACATTTACATTTACGGCATTTAGCAAGCGCCCTTATCTAGAGCGACTTGCAACTGATACAGTAATCCAAGCAATTGTGGGTTAAGGCCTTGCTTAATGGCCCAAGTTTGGCAGCTTTGCAGAGGTGGGATTTGAACCCTGGACCATCAGGTCAATTCAAGTTCACAGTCCAATACCTTAACCACTACGCTACCAGAGTCCACAATTTGATAAATATATATTTATTTGCATTTTGGCAAAAGACCTGTGTGCTGCAGAACAAGACTTTTCATGAATTTAAATGAACATCCAATCAATGAGACAATGGCTTGTCGTGACTGGTGCTTACTAGCAGTATGCGGCATGCACTGTATACAGTACACATTCTGTGGCTTAAACTGCATTGCAAAGGAAGCCTGAATCATTAAATAAATCATCACATGAAATCATGACAGTTTAACTGAGATACATAATTGATGTTGCTGAATAAGTCTGCATGTGGTGAAAAACAGAGGTGCATGGGTGAAGGAGGGGTGAGGGGTCAGCTGCATCCTCCGTGGTCTGTTTCTATGAGCCATGCTGTTACCCTGCTAATAGCATGCTAATGAGATTTCCAGAACAAGGCACACACAACCTCCAAATGCACCACTGGAAGAAAAGTGAAGACAACAACTTGATTACCATGCTTTTATGCAGGCTTTGAGATACATCCGTTCTTTATTAAACCAGGGGCTCAGAATTCACAGCACAAGACACTCATAAAAACGAATGATACTGAGGCAGTGCGCAGTTCAAATGCATTTACCACGTTCAATGATGCATATACACAAAGCACAAGGCTGATAAATCAAATTTAAAAAGGCCTAAAGATGTGTGTTGTCAAAACAATTATTAATTTATGATAATGCTACAGGACTGCAACAACTCCTCTGTTCCCTGCTTAATTAGAAATGCTTTAGAAAGCTGATCGGCACAGAAAGCATCCCTGATTCATTGTAATATTGAGGTTTTAGCTGTTTGACAAAAATAGCGAAATTTAAAATAAACAGGGTGACTCAAAAGTCAGAGGATATCCTTTTATTTCAGAAAGAAAGGGGGAAATGACATGTTTGAAGACCCCAGTAAGTAATGGGTGAGGGGGTCAATCTTTTAGGCTGAGTCCGGAACATGGCCGCCATCTTAAAAGCCACCATATTAGGGTAAGTTTTGTCCAAAGGGAAGGTGGTCATGTAGCATAGCAAAGAAGACCAGAATTGACCAGAATCTCTTGTGGTTCAAAAGTGATCAACACAGAAAGTTCAAAATTAAAGACCACCAATTTAACACTGCACTGTTACCATTCCTCATTGCCAAATTTTAAGAAACCCGGACTGTGGACGACAAGCCACATAATGGTCCCTACCAACAAAGAAAGCTCAACAATGGTTTATGACTTGTCCTGTGACTTTTCACTCACCTTGTAAATATTTAAACACAAAAATATTAAATGTGTCTCAAACGTTACATTTACAACACTTTGCTTCAGTTTTAAGTCACTCTGGATAAGAGCCAGCAATGTTACAAGGTATAATCCAAGCAATTTTGTGTTAACGTTCATGTTCAAGGAAAGAACAATGGCATGCTGGGAAATCTCATCCTTCTGGACAATAATCCAAAATCTTAATGACAGAGCCACCATTACCAACACAAAATGTATGTTTATGTTGCTGTTTTCGTTTATTAAGCTGAGTTAATCTTTTTCCCCAGTCAAGGACTGATAATTAGAGGAAGTTTAATGTGAATCTCATCAGACTTTTTCCTGTGTGAGAATGACCTTGTCTTTTCAAACCACTTTAAAAGACCCACACACAGTCTGCTCTGTTGCCCTGACCTGAAAGCAAGACGTTTGTTTGTTTGGATTCAACACCGTAACAACACACTGGGGCTATATATACGGCGGTGGCAGTAATAAGTACCTCTGACCTGCAATACACAATCTAATCAAAATCATGAATCTATGTTGCACTTCTCAACATTTATTAGACAATTTAAGTCCTTAGGAAGTAACTAAAACTATGTTACCAAAGTAAATTTGCCAAAAGTACAGTGGAACCCCATTACTTGGAAGTGCCTTGTCTCAGAAAATGGTAACAAATATCCATATTGCCAGAGCCCTATTTACAACATATTTTAATACATGTATTTTGAAATGGTAACCACCATCATTGTAAAAACAGTACTTTACTTGTTGCCACTACATATTTACCTTGAACCAATGACAGCTGGTGGTTTTTAAAATACATATAACTCAGAGAAAAAAAAACGTGCCTAGATAGAATTGTCGGATTGCTGCAAAACTCTACATGCAATAATGTCTCAGATATGTCGTAGATATGTAAGTGATTACCGGTGTGGTATGATTAGACAGTGGGTCTTTCCACAAGAGGCTGTAAAATCGCTTCCTGCACTGTCAATAAAAAAGCTCTTAGAGGCTACTTTTTGATAGATAGAAAAGGCAGAAAAGGCAGAAAAGGCAATCAACTCAAAGTCCTACAGAACCACAAGCACTCCTTCTACATGATGTCTACAAGAAGCAGATTGATACTAAATGAAAAATACAGACACTTAGGTAAACACTGTACTGCCAGTGGCCCATATAGTAATAAAGCAGTCCATCCAATCAGCTGTCCAGTGTCCACTTAGCAGTGGAGGATTGGTAGAGGTGGGATTTGTACCATAGAGCTTCTAGTTCATGGCTCAGTACCTTAACTGCTAGGCCACCACGGTCTACAGGCTTAGTTCAGCCAAAAATATCATAGTAGCCATAAAAAAAAGTTTCCCCAGAGCAAAAAAACAGACACCATCCAAATGGCTTGTGCATTTTTCTTTTACATAGTTGGTGATACTAAAACCAAATAGCTAAATTTCAGGAAGTTTACTTAAACTGTGAAATACAGCTGAAAATCACCTCAGCTCAAGCAGAAAATGAATTGTTAGGACTGGAACTATTCACAGGTGTCTGGGTGGAGAATGCTGGTTGTGCAGTTAAAACAGAAAACATCTAAAGTATGAAAACATTCAACTAAAATCACAGATTTCTATAGAACCGTTTAAAATTCAAAGCATTTCCAAAAAAACTGCACCCTACCAAACAAATGAGAAGACGATTAGAGATTAAAGATCCATTATTTATATCCATAGCCATTGCTCTTGCTTGCACCAAAAGACCAACTCGCACCAAAAGTTGTCAACACCCAACAATTGTACCATGCGTAAAGAAAGCAGAACAAATGTGTGCCAAACTCATTATTTGGTATCTGCAAACCGTAAGCACTTAATTGTAAAATAAGTCATGAATAAGTCATGTATGCAGCTTTAATACTATATAATGTCTCAGTGATTGTACTACAAATGACTCAGCAAGGTTGACTTTTAAATACTACAAGGTTCAGCCTCCAATTATGAGTACAGAGAAGATTTAAAATAACAAACATTCACAAACATGCTAATCAACGATGAACACTGCCCTTGATCCTAAGCGGACAGCTGCTGCTCTCTTACTGGTAAAGCAAAGAACGACCAAACGGCAAAGTGGGGCTGAAACAGATAGGAGGCTAATTATCCTCAATGCACCAGGGACTCCTGACCTCACTTACATGCTGCAACTGGCCTAGTCTGGTGTCTGTTGCAGCCACAGAGAGGACAGCAGGGGACATGTGTGAGGGAAGCAGAATAGATCTACTTTTGTAGTTTCATTTCAGACAGCACCATACTGTGTGGGTCTTCTCAGGGTTTCTATACACTGACAGCAGAGCAGCTGTGTGCCAGTATATGTGTAGGTGCAAATCAGATTAATTGCGATTTTCATCAGATGCTTCAGTACTTTCAAATAGCTAATTTGATAGGTTTGGGACAGTTGTTAACTGAGCCTGAAACATGTGGCGCCTCAGACATGACTAAGCCTAATGCTGCACTATTGTTCAGTTGGTACTGAGATTCATGACGTGTCATGCTGCATACTGCTAAGATTTCAGAAGATGGTCAGAATAATGGCATTGTCTCCAGGGAAGAAATATGAAAGGTGTGAATTGGTGGGAAGATAGGAGGTACGGCAAGGAAACTGGAAATAAAGTAGGTTACTGTAGTTGGAGGATTTCTCTGGCAATAAAATGAAACCAGTGATAAAATCCCTAAGCATAGGTTTTACAGAAAAAAAAAATCTTTGAAGCAGTAGCAAAATTTTCCCCACAGAATGAGGCGAAAGAGAGAGAGAGAGGAGAAAGCAAAATTCAAAAGGAGAGCAGAATGCACTTTGGGGAGGTTTAGTGTGAGTGGTGGGTGTAGTATATGAAAGACTAGGTTTGAACCCTCTGAAGAGGCACTGACACTAAGCTAGGCTGTGCAAAAGGCACTTGGATCATCAAAGAATTCTTCACTAGGAATTTATTATGGTACCAAAACACAGGAGATGCCCAGTTACCTCCTAATCATCTCAGCTCCATAACACTGTAACCATCAAGAAAACAGTACCTGGGAAAGGACTGGAGAAGATAGGAGATCTAATCATGTGATCAAAACCTACACCTCTCCAAGTGGTTTGGTTAGGAGTATTTGATCTCTGCTGATCACAGCAGTGGAATTAGAGGGCATTAGCAGGCTCTTATCACTGGGATAATCGAGCAGCCATTAAGTGGAATGTGTAAAGGGATGTTGGGGATACAAGAAGCCTGTAATCCGATTTAAGCGATCAGCTCATTAGTCTCACCTCTATTACCCATATCAGTGAGAAATACAAGGCATAGTTTGGTGGCTTGGGATGAAACATGGAAGAAATATTTCACAATAGTACTACAGAAATATAGCAACACAAATCAATGACAAATCAGCAGTCTACCAGAAAGTCATTTTGGTCTTATCAAGCATTCAAACAAATCAACTGTAACTGAATATGACCAGTATAAATATTGAGATAATGCGTCTGAGATAGGTACTGGATTTGTCGCGCTCATAAACTGGATGATCATGCGTTTCAAGAGCCAATAAGCTTTAGTTCAGACTAGACAACAATCAGAGTCAGATATGAGTGAACAGTAAATTGCACAGAGAGAGAAGAATATAAAACAGGGAAACAAAGACAAACAGAAAAATAAAGCATGGGGATTAGGCTGCAAACAAATTTTTGGCATCCATCAGCAAAGCATTGATGCGTTGCTGTTTAGTTGTAGGAGTGTTTTTGGCTAAGCTAATTTTCCCCACATCACGGGAGAACTCCTATTTCAAACCACCTACAATAAAGTATTTAAATACCAATGACATTAAAGGTCATTACACATCAAATCCATGTGAAAACGCTCAACATTCATTTGTGATGTGATTGTTTTTTTAATATATTTTATATTTTGAACATACAACTGGGGAGCTCAGAACTGTGAAGTGGCAGTGCTACCTACCATTTAAAATTTTGAATAATTTAATAAACACAAAAAGCACAACAGAGATTCTCAAAACGATACCTTTGTATTTCAAAATAGGTTGTTCGTTTTCTTCAGACCCTATTGGATTCCTTTGCATAGACCAGGTGGGGGATTATCAGGTGGGATCTGGCAACAACCCTGGAATTGAATGATAAACTGCTAGACAGCTATCAAAGACTTTGGAAAGACGTTGACACGCAATATATACTTAATAAAATTAAACATTAGATTTTTTAATATTAGTATTAGTATAGTAATATAGTAATATTTAGTTTCTTTCTGTGATTATTGGCTGATCACAAAATAGAAATCCAAATATTGCCTTGGTCATGTAAACCCAAAGTTTTTCCATTATCTGATTAATTAAGTGCATGTATACTCCTTGATCGGATTATTGACAAAATCAGATTTTCTGCCGTTATCATAATCACTATCAAACCCTTTAACTTAATTGTGCTGCATTAATTTGCCATATATGTGTTTTATAAATTTGTCATACTGTCATTTAGTAGAGTAGTACATCGTTTGGGTTACAGCTAGAAATGCACGCTGGTGCTACTGGACTGACAAAAAGTTGATACGAGAACCAAACAATAAATAAACAAAAGATGCCAGTTTATCTTCTAGCCACCTGTTTTATTTTGTACTAATTATGACTAAGCATAAGTATGTATTGCCATGCACCATGCATGAGGTTATTTAATGCACCAACCACCATGAAATCAATCACAACAGCGAGTTTAAGGAAATAAGGAAAACAAAACCAAGCAAACATATTTAATAAGCTAGACAATTATCCTCATTTCCTCCTTTCCAGGAAGCCCAGACGCATGCTTTTTCCCGCTCTCATTGTGGCTTAGCTACTACAGAATACCATAACAATGAGCTGGGATGTCTGGATCTAGCCACTGAGCCTGGTATGGTACTGCTTTGATCAGCAGAAATATGCAGAAAAGTGATTACTACCAAAGACCACAAACATCCGCTACTTTCCCCCTCCCACAGAAAAGGCAATCAACTCAAAGTCCTACAGAACCACAAGCACTGCTTCTACATGATGTCTACATGAGAACATGAAAGTATCCAGGAAGCTCTTTGATGCACTCTCCTGTAATTTGTTCCAAGTTCCTACCTTTACTAGAGGAAAATCAGTGATTTTTTTTAGGTGGTCTGTAATTGATACGCCTCTAATATCACAGTATAGCAGGAGCCATAGAATTCATCAGTGAACCCACAACAAGCCTATCTTTACATTACACAGCGCATAAAGCAGCAGATAAAAAGTGGGATCTTCAGGGCTACGCATCGGATCAACGCTGAGATAAGTAAAGCAAGAGCGATTTAGGATTTAAGCAAGTCTGTAAGTCACTTGTTCACCAGCAAGATCATCAAACGGCTTGTGGCACGATTTTCTGCAGACAGATTTATCCTTTAAAAAGTCTTTCCGTTTCATGATTAGCCATAGTAAAGCCTTGTTTATGCTTCTCTTTCAAACTGTCTTACAAAGGCTTCAGATGGTTAAATAAGTGCTTTGGAGTTGGAGGAGACCATCAAGAAAAAGTCATTCATTAAAACAAATACTCCCAAACACTCTCTCTGCCAAATAATATAAACATATCATATATAGCTCTAGTAGCCTATAGGGAACAGACCCAGTGAGGGTAGCAATTATTTCAGAAGGTATTGCATGTAATGTTGGTTGGTTATAATAATAATAATAATAATAATAATAATAATTTTTATGATTATTATTATTATTATTATTATTATTGTTCATCTACTATAGCGATTTTAATTTCCCATACGGTATGAATTTTTCATATATCTGCCATACCGCCGTAGCACATAAACAACAACAACTGTAATGCTTTACCAAGCAGCAAATTCTATAATATTGTTAACTGTTAGAAGTGCTACTGGGTGCTGCATAGAACGGCATCTCCGAGCAAGAAGTTTGTTGTAACAGTTGAGAGAGGCTCCATCACTGTGGTTAAAAAACACAGGTAGAAGATAAGGAAAGTAAAACCAGAGATGCAAATGAAGAATCTGTCCCCACGAAAGAATCTGTGTCTGTAGGTTGGAACCTTTTGTTTAAAAATCTGACGTAGACCAAAATTTTGTTGAATCGCTGTTGGTAACACTAGAAACTTACTTCATCACCAAAACGTGTTTGAATATCAAGAGTGTATTAGATTACAGTCGTCAGATTTGATACCATCAACCAGTAGTGCAAGTGAAACAGTGAAACCAAAGGCAGTGGAACAATATTACGGTAACTATCCAGCTCTGGAAGAACAGTAGTCCTGCTACAGACAGTCGAGAGAGACAGGTTCAAAACAATTATTAAAACACTGAGACATGTCTTACTGATGCAAGAATACTACAGTAAAAATAACTTTTCGAAGTTCTGTTTTTAATACGTTGAAGTTTTCTCAATAAATGTGTTTCCATTCTGCAACTATTCCAGGCATATGGATTTCTTCATATATTGTGTAGTTTTGTTAGGCAGTAACCCCTATAATGTGTTAGTTTTAGTCCCTGGTTGTAAGCATTTTAAGCCCAAAAGTAGATCAGGTACAGCAGTGCTGCTGGAGTTTAAAATCACTGAAAAGTCCACTAGCCAAAAATGTCTAGCCACCAGCATGTAGGCTTCATCCTGTGAGGACTGATGAAGGATTTAAGGATGACTAACATTGTAACAAACTGAGTAACAACAAATGACTTAATGAGCTACTGTCTCATCTTTATATCTGCGAGGTCGAGCAATATGGTGAATGTCTCTAATAAAGAGGACAGTGAGTAAACAGTGCTATAAAACCCCAGCAGCACTGTGTCTGATCCATTTCTATTGGCTCAACACAAACTAAAACACCACCACAACACCAGTGTTACTGCAGTGCTGAGAATGTTCCACCAAATAATTCCTCATTTGTGGTCATTATGTATGAGTCCTGACCACAGAACAAAGTTAACAAGATTAACAAAGTATAAAGAAAAACATATGGACTACAGTCTGTATTTGTAAAACTGCAAAGCATATTGACCCCTAAAACTTAAAGAATCAGTAGAATCTAAATGTAAAAATATAGAATGCCTAGGATTTTGGCACAGTACTATATCACATACATACTTTAGATACAGTAACATAATGACCTAAATTATTTGCATGAGAAAAAAAGTATAATTCTGATACTATTGCTATTTAGTTTTTAATTTTTTTGTGCTTTTTGAATAAACGGAAAAGTAATGAATGCATTCTATTAAACCTTCCTTATATTTTTTACTCATTTGATTATGTAAAAAAATAAATGAACAAAATTTTATATCTGATTCAAGGCTTTAAAACCAGAGCCACCCATAACTCAGCAATGTAAATCTCAGATATTGAACAGTCCACAACTACAATAGCCATTTGGCAGTGCTCAGTTTTGAACTCTCAAGCTTCAGATAAATTGTCCAATTCTGTTTTGGCATCACTGACCCACTGGCATTTTGCTTGAACAATCAACAAAACAAGTGCTTGCATTAATTCCACATGGAAAGACGGCTTAAAGACCTCCCACCGTTCTAGTAAGTCAAGAATGCACACCAGGACTTTGTATGCTCAGTTCAGGTGGCCCTGTGAAGCAGAAACCAAGATGGTGGGTGACAGGCACTTGGCGTAAAAGTGCACCCGAGTCCTTGGCTGTCACTTCTTTCTCTCTGTCCGTCTGTCACTCTCTTCCTCTCTGCCACCTCACTTCCTTACCACTTCAATGCTTTTTCAGTGTTCATCAGGCCCCCCTTTGTCTCATTCCACTCTGTTGTTCAAAAGCTTTTCCAGCCACAGATGGTCAAGTCCACTGACCAATTAAACATGTCCCTCAGGAAGGACACAGTTTATTTAAATAATCTGACCACTAAGATTAAATTAGGTGATTTTATGCATGAGGTGAGTGCATAAGTGGCAAAAATATCTGCATAAATATGAATGCTGTTTTTAACAGTATTGACGATGCTATGTTTAGAAGCCCTGAAACATATCAGTACCAAAATAAAATTATAAATGTAATATGCCAAGCCTGAATGTAAATGTCCCAAAAATACATCTTTGAGCATAAAAATAGAATTCCATTTAAATTTTCCATCTGGTATACTACTATTGATATTTTACTTTGGAAGACATATGAGTAGCTTAGTTCATTTAAAATGTATTTCCCAAATTGGATCAATATGTTTCATGCGATTATGCCTTTTACGCATTTGCACTCAGTAACGCTGGATTTAAAACCTAATTGTCAAACTTACCACCACGCTAGATAGAAATTGAAACAGTGGATTATTGCCCTAATGAGCTCATTATGTATTAAAATGGTTGTAGAAATGCATTGCAAATGGCACAACAGCTTCCACTCTGGGAAGCAATAAACCAAGACAAGTTACATAAAGTCAGTCACAGGCTCTTTTCAAACTGGTACACTGCTCATATACGTATAACAACCGTCCCATTCCAAAGCACACAGATGCCTTGCAATTGACGAGTGTGCTTCTCTGAGTAGGAAACAGGTTTGAGATGCTTTCCCCAGATAGTACTGCAAGTCATGTTCTGTTGGACATATATGTCTATGGCACTACTGGAGACTGAATACTCCTGACAGCAGGGTGAATGCTTTACCACACAATGTCTAGTATAATTATGAGCAGGTTACATCAGTGCCTTAACTGCAGGTGAAAAAAATAAAATATGTAAGCACACAGCTGTCAGTGGGTGGTAAGATTTCAGAACTAGCTGAGCCATGCAGGCAAGCTAAGCATTTGGGGCTGGCAGAAGCAGGAAACGGGATTGCAGGCTAATCCAAGAGTCACTGAACCGTTTGATTAATGATCAACTACAGTGTAGGACCACAGTTAGGCCCACTGCTAAAATCACCAGAGAGAAGACCAGGCATGGTAGCTGAGAAAAAGCCAAACTCATGGGTGGAGGCTGGCCTAAAGCACTATACATGTGAGGGCAGCAGATTACTTTCTTCTCGTCTGAACCCAACCAGTAGGAAAGGGTAAGCAAGAGGAAGAGATCTTGCCCAATTACAACTTACCGGACTGGACTGACCAGTAGCAGCAGCATATGAGCTCTGTCTCTGCCTATCAGTCTTCCCTGCATGCTTTTGGAAAACACCAGAGTTCTTTCAACGCAGCTATTTTTCTTGTTACAATTATATATTATATATTATATATCTTATTGTACACAATAATATTCTTATTGTGATACAATTAAATCTATAGGAAAACTACGAGGATAGTTTTACTTACAACAATATGATAAGTTTAAATTATGCCTTTTGCAGTACTATCATAAGACACTATCATTTACATTCAGTAATATAGCAGACTCTTATTATCCAGAATGACTAATCCCAAAGTGTGATTACTTGCACTTAATAATCTGTTACCTGCATATAAATCAGATTTTGTAAGTGATCCAATCAATGTATTTACATGCCCTTGGGTAATTAGATAACTGGAAATTTCTGGATATACATGACAAATGGCAATGACATGGCAATACTCGGATTTCTACTTTGCAACCATCCAATAGTCTTGCAGAAATGTGAGACATAAACAGATTTCAATAATGAAATAAAATTCTTAACTTCCTCTAGTATATATTTCATTTGAGTTTCCCCTAAATAAGTTTGAAAGCCATTTTGCACAGAGTCACGCACTAATGGCCACTTTAGAGACACCAATTTACCTAATACACATGTATTTGGACTGTGGGAGGAAACCAGGGTACGTGGACTAAACCCATGCAGACACAGGAAGGACATGCAGACTGCACATAGAAAGGACCCAGGCCACCCCAGCCTGGGATTGAATCCGGGACCTTCTTGCTGTGAGGCAGGGGTGCTACCCACCAAGCCACCTGCTGGATATTTATTTACTTAATATTCCGTATAAGGCAGAGTCACTTTTCTTCCAGCAAGTATGGATATAAGCTCCATTTACTGCCACTGAAAGCGTCGTGTGATTCTCCTTGGCTTGGGTACTAACCTTTCTGGCCCGAGTAAATGATGTAGTTATCTTCACAATAGCCTTGAGAATGGGCTAAGTGTGCCTTAGGTAAAGGCATATTAGAGAGTGCATTACCGTACTTATTCAGAGTGAAAGCATTAACTGCAAATTTACTACTGTGCTATGGGTACTCAGGGCTGAATTGTATTTAAATTCTTCTCACACACACTGAATCCAGAGCCCCAGTAGCCATTTTTTTAATACATCTTCTGTATAAACTGTTTTAAAAAACAAATCTGCACCTTAATCTCAAATTTCTGAACAGTGATTTACTCTTTACTGGAGTTTGTAAAATGCTAATATGTTTTAATATCCCCAGGGATTGTAAAATATTATTGTTTAAAATAATTCGAACAAGTAGATAATAGATTTATAGATTACACATAAGCCGAAGAAAAAGAAAGAAGTTGCATCCACCAATATCAGTGACTTGTTCAGTGTTAATAGATTATGCACCCAGGCTGTGTAGGATAACACTGGAACACATTGTTGGACTAAAGGGATATTTGGCACTGGCGACACGGTTTTTAATGGTGAATTTACCCCATTTTGGAGACTCCATTAGAACTTTGGAACCCCATTGAAAACTTACTGGACAGGATTGGGGTGGGTGGGAGCATAATCAAGCTTATGTGACAGTTTTCAAGATCTTTTCGATGTGAACTGTTAATGGTTTAAATAATACTTTGTACCTCAGGTGTGTCAACACTTAAAGCTCCGCGTCATCCACTTTTTGCCCAATAACTGAAGACGTAAGGCATAATTATGAGCAACAGTAGGCTATATTCGACCAGAGGGGAAAAGGACAGGCATACAGATGGGGAATATGCTAATAAATGCATGCTAAGGGCACCTTGAGCACTTCTTTATGACACGGGTACTAGTTAAATCCAAATTCCTTTCACAAGGGCATTATTTGAACCCCTGCATGTTGAGAGTGAACAATCCATTCACGTGTTTTGTTTAGAGGATTTATTGAATTCATTAAGCAGTTCAGAGGACATATGGATGCCTAAGGCTTAGCGGTTTAATCAAATTTAAAAACACCATAGTGAAGAAATACTTTGGCCTGTTTTCCCCAAAGTAAAGATGAACCTTGTTAACCCTCTAATACTAAGTTTCTCTCATTAGCCAAGAGCTTGTTTCTCAGGATGTTCTTTTGCCTGCGGCATCTGCCAGCCACATTTTTTTTATTTCTCAGCATTAATGTCTAAATGTAGCATTATCAAATGCAACTCCAGTATAAATATGAGGAGCAAGTTGGGACAGCAAATCGGTCACTGCTTCACGAAGACTGATTAAATGTGCTTGAGAGGAGGATGATAATTAACACCATTCCAAAGTCTGACACTTCAGGACCATGGGGAGGCACTTTGCAAACTTTAAAATATGACTGGGTACTAATGAAATTAGCACTCCATCGTTCAACACCCAAAAACCCAATAAGTCATCGCATTTTAATTGCACATAACAGATTAAACGCATTAATTTGTTCTTTTTTTATTTCAATTTGACTATATGTTAATGGGAGATGGTGCCTTCAAACCAAAATAAGTGTCACAGACACTGTATAGTTGGATTTTGGTTTAACGTGGCATTAGCATTAATGGCTATTCACAACAGGAGCTAGGTTATAGCAATACCAGTCTGGCACATTCATGATTTAGAGGCCAATTTAGAGCATCCAATTAAACTAATGCACGTCTTTGGAATATGAAAATCAACCAAAACACCCAGAGAAAACCTATGTGGACATAGGAATGACATCTACATCTACATGGGCAGAGTTTGACTTCAGGATAGAACTGGTGACCTCTGGAGCTGGGAGGAGACAGCGCAGTAATAGCCCACACAGAGACACATAATAGACCTTGCAGCGACCCCTTCCAAGCCTTGAGTGATGGACGATGCCCTGTCCTGATTTCAACTGTGTGTTTGCCTGGCTCCAGTCCCCTATTATGTCAAAGAGCGGTATCCTGGGGTAAAAAAAAACTAAATAAAGAAACAAATGACATATAAGATGGTAAAATTCAAAGGCATATGGCCATGTCATGTGCAGGCTAATTCAAAATTGGATTGAAAGTACAGTGGAAACCCTGCCCACACTAAACTCTAAGCAGTTAAACAAATGTACTACTACAACTATTATATCTTAAATGCAAGGAAAATCCCTTTGAGGTTTCCACATGCCAATTACCTCTAACCATGTTTTCATGACATGCTCAATCATAGGTCAGACCAAAAGCATAGATTTTTCAGCTCCTCAAAAACCTGCAATTTGCTGTGTTTGATCATAAATGAGTGAGCACTAATCTGGGGCTTTGGCATGCACTACTCAACATCATATTGCTTCTTTTCTACTGTTCTTGCATAGCAGCAGCCTTCCTACTTTAAGCATTCACTTTCTTTAGTCCCAGGTTGCTTTTTTGTTTTTCCCATTCCGGTTTCTGCAGCCACTCATCACACTGGGTACCACCTCATTTGGCTTCCTTACAGTACTCTCAGCTTCGTCTGTGGTCCAGTGCCTGCCCTCGGCTGCCAACCATGGAGCTCATTGAGAGTAAATTACTGTCCTCTAACATCTGTCAATTACTGCTAACACAGGATTCACCATGCTGAGAGGAAGCTTCTAAGAAGGCTTAAAGCCAGGCTAATGTCGTTAGGCCAGGGGTGCCTTCCGGCAGGCAGAGGGATCTTCAGGGAAATGGATGAGCAGAAAAAAATCACTTTCTCTCTGAAGCTGAGCCAAGATGAAGTTACCGCTAGCAAATGCTTCCTTAGAGAATGACAAGAGCCAGTGATAAGGCCTAATGTGTCCATTGGATAAGAGTAGGGATACTACCCTTAAAATGCAGTAATGATACCATGTTGACTAGCCTGTATTACTGAGCAACAAACCAGTACCTAAAATTAGTGCATGAAAAAAACAGAATGAAAAGTAATAGAAACCTTGCACTCTAATCACTTTTCCTTTAAGAGGAAAAAATCTTAGGTGGGTGCTTTTATGTCAAATTACCATAAATATGAATGCCCAGGCCAGGGTTTCCAAGCAGAACATTATCCAGAGCATTGGTTTATCCACAATGACATCACTGATATCAATGCCTAGAGAAGAAATGCACATGTACCAAAATATCCATTGATGAAAACGCAAATTAGACCCATCTGAACAGATAACTTTCCACTGCCCCAAGGTCTAGTTCTTATACTTGTGTTCCCACTGTAGGAACTGTTGAGGGTGGTCTGTGACAGACCTAGGTCTGTTTTGGCACATTCCTCCTGTAACAAGCATTAAACGTTTCTGTAACTTGTACCACTGTAGCTCTTCTCTCCATTCAGACCAGGCGAGATGATAGATGTTTCTCTCACATCGATAAGCCTTAGGCACTGCCACCCATAGACACGCATACCTTTTTGCTGCATAGACTGCTTCGGTTTGTTGCTGCGATACATCAACGCACTGCCATATTGGTCCAGGTAAGAGTGGCTTGTAGCTGCATTTTTTCTGGTTAAAATGCACAATAACTTAATTATTTCTCAACCAATTTTAATCAGTCATTTTTTATATTCAAAGCTTTTGATCCATGTACCTTACAATATAAGCTCTGATTTAAGTTAAAAAATATATAGTACAGTGCAGAATATTATTAGGCTATAAATACAAGAAGTTGAAATATTAACAACTAATATAGATATAGTATGTTTAGTATAAACATAAATAGTAAAACAGTGGTATAATACAGTATATAAAACAATGATATGTTACACAACTATCATGTTCCTATTTATATTATACTGCTCAGAAAATTAGGAAAATAATTTCAAAATGTAACATATAAATAAATATTTTTGTGAGCAGTGTACATATACGATGTACTATTGCTAATCTATTACCATTATTGTTTGTACGATATTATTATTCATTAATAGACTCAAGCACGTATTTCTAATAAAATCTTTGAAGAATTGTGAAAAGGTCCCTGGACCAATATGGTCAATGCAGCATCTGGGTATTTTATGCCTATGCTAACACTCTCTCATCAGTTCGTGGTTTGTCCCTCATTGGACCACTGTCAACAGGTACTCACCAGTTCATGGTTTGGCCACTGTCAGCAGATAACCATCACTGGGAGCACCCTGCAAGCCTCTAGGAGATTCCCCAAACCAGATGTCTGGCACACAAATTGACTACAACAACAAACAGCCTATTTACTTATCTTATATATCCCAGAGCACATTGTAACGAGATCCTCATATTGTTAAGCAAATCACTTATTCAGTCTCTGCATGGTTTTAATGTTTTGGTTGATACGACTGAGCAAATCCTACCAAAAACTGGAACAAACTGGAAAAGACTGAAACCTTATATGCTGTATTGGTTTGATGTTCCCTAAAAGAATAAATTATTTGACACATGCCACAGTTTGCATGAGGCGAGCCCAAGCCTCCCTTGCTGTTATTGTTTGTGGCTTTCTCTTGTATTATTTTTTGTTCTTCTTCAAACTAAAAAAAAAACTGCTGTTCTTTAATGTACCCTCCCTCGCTTACACTCTAGCCTAACTGATTTACTGGTAGAGCTAGTAAAAATATAGAACAAATATTTATAGCAACCTGTCACTCTATACTCTTTTTAAAAAAAAATACTCCAGGCGTTAGCAAATTCAGCTAATTCACACCTCTGACTCTGGCTCTGCTCTGGAAACTATAAATGACACAGAGACACTGGAAAGCACCATTTCTACTAAAAAAAGTTCAAGTGAAAATCTGAGAATGACTTGGTAGACTTGACAAGACAGAGAAGGTTGCTGAAGTGAGAGGATAGTGTCGAAGAAAGAAATGGGAGTAATAGAGATATGGTGGAATTGATTTGTACTGATGGAGATGCTATTCTGCAGACACTTCCCACACACTTCATTACCACCTGTTCAACACCATCTTTCTATCTCTCACCGTTACTATATTACCATGTCCTTTTTTATGAGCAGGAAATTAAGAGCTGCTGTTCAATCTGTGCTTCCCCTGTGATGAGCATCACTTCTCCACAGGAACTCATCTCTTACACATAACATGCAGTGTATTGACCAAAAGCTGAAAACAGTCACAGAAAGCAATTACTTGACGCTTAATTGTAATTTTGCTGTCAACTAAGAAAGAGCCAAGTTGTACTGCAATTTATCTTGAATAAACATAAACAAAAATGTACCTTTTACATTAAATATTATAAGGCCTTATTATTTCACATTTAAATTTAGACAGTGAAACAAACTGAGATTTAGTCATTGATGTTTCTAAAAAATACATTTTTTTTTGACACGCACTGCAGTTCCCTTGAAGCAAGCCCAAACATGCCTTAGGCTCTTAGGGGATTAACTATATGGTCACTGAGCTGAAGTGACCTTTAAGCAAGCTTTCCTTTTCTCCTCTCAATTAACCCGTGTGCCCTAGTAACAACCACCAACATGAACAATGGAGAAACCCTCTGATAGAATGTTTGTCATAATCCCCCGACGATACAAGAGTCTCAGCTAAAAGTTTTGATTAGTGTATGTTGGTATACATTACTAGAACAGAATCTAACTTAATCAATACACAGCTTTAAATGACTGTATGATCCAGCACTTCTGCCAATTCACACCAGTAGAGACCATAATATTCTCACAACGTTCTGTCAAAATTTGTTGTTGCAGCATATGGCGACAGGGTGCTAAAATTATATAATAACGAACAGCAGGTGTGTCATGTTAGGCTGTAATTGACTGGGTGATGTGTTATTATGATACTGATATTCTTAAACAAGATCAGTATCCAGGTTCATGGACATCGTCAGAAGTCTTACCCCAAATGCAGGTTAGAACACAATTACAATACACATAATGAAGAAAGAATTTGAAAATAAAGCAAAGCGAATGTAGTGCTAGCCATCTGGCACCAGTGAGGCGAGTATCCCTTAAGTGAATGAATTAATAAATCGATCAATTAATATATTTTCTCAGAATGTGCCTACCATGTTTCGTTTTAATCACAGTAAGAGACAATTCTTTTAACTAAGATGTGAGAGCAGTACTGCACTACTTTATCAGGGCTGCTGTTCAAGGTTACTCTACCACTGATAAACCAAGGACATAGTCCAGTGGTTATACAGACATGAAGATACTACAAAACAAAACAAAAGTTAAGGCGAATACTTGTAATGAAATCCAAGTGGTTTGAGCAGCTTCAGGTGTGCTGTTGGAAGGAGATCCCTGTCAATAGCTGATTTCCCCTAATGTAGTAATGATCACTTGCAATCCACTGAGGAAACATGCAACCCAATCTGTACCACAAATGCTACTGACTACCCTTGGTCTCTTTGATCCTCTGCATTTCTATACCTCTCTGCTGTGATAAGGCCATAGAATGAAGAAAGAGGGTAACGCAGGTGCATGGTATGAAGAAAACTGATATTATTGTACTCGAATATGTAATTCCATATCAAAAGAAGCCTGAACAAGATATTCGTTCTCTCTTATCTAATATAACTTAGCTATGCTTCACTTTTTATTGGCCCCAAATTTGCTTGTTTCAGCAAACCTTTTGCCTCTCAAACTGGGGCAGATCTGTTTGGGCATGCTGTTAAGGGGACTGTTCATATGGAGAGCTAATCTGGGTACAGATAAGAGCAGATCAGCGTTAAAGGAATGTACAGCGCTGAGAGGAAAACCAAAGCCCAGCTCTCCAAAAATGTACATTTACATTTATAGCATTTAGCAGACGCCCTTATCCAGAGCAACAGTTCATAAAGGTTTACAGTCCAAACAAGTGTGGGTTAAGGTCCTTGCTCAAGGACACAACAGTGGCATTGAAGAGGTGGGGGTCCATAGTCCGATATCTTATTCTCTAGACTACCACCGTCAAAACTGCCACAACTCTACTCACAGCTGGACAGGGTTATAATATACAGTCAATTCCGGTTAATCGGACCACATCGGGACATGATCGTTTTGGTCCTAATAACCGGTTGGTCCGATTAAACGAACATGCCCTATGTTACAAGACGGGACGTGCTATGTAACATA
>JAUZSU010009429.1:0-11209 GCA_034780255.1 Parotocinclus maculicauda
TATTATTATACGTCGTGGGATTTCGTCTATCCCGCATCCTTGGGTCCTACCAAAAACCACCACATCTCGTAACAGATACAAGTCCTATTAGAGTGTTCGAAAAGCAAACCAATTCATGGTCAAACCACCAGTATACGCACACCTGCAACTATTTTTAAATAATTAATTTGCATTTCATTGCATAATATAAGTTATTGATCACCTTACCTATCAGCAAGAATTCTGGCTCTCACAGACCTGTTTTTCTTTAAGAAGCCCTCCTATTCTACACTTATTACCTTTATTAATAGCACCTGTTTAGACTCTTTGCCTATATAAAAGACACCTGTCCACACACTCAATCAATCACACTTTAACCTCTCAACCATGCCCAAGATCAAAGAGCTGTCTAAGGACACCATTTTTTTTTTAAATTGTGGACTTGTACAAGGCTGGGCTACAGGACAATTGGCAAGCAGCTGGTAAGAGTCAATTGGTGCAATTATTAGAAAATGGAAGAAACACAAGATGACTGTCAATCTTCCTCTGTCTGGGAATCCATGCAAGATCTCACATTGTGGGGTAAGGATGATTCTAAGAAAGGTCATAAATCAGCCCAGAACTGTAAGGAGGGACTTGGTCAATGACCTGAAGAGAGGTGGGACCACAGTCTTCAAGATGATCGACTGGTCCCCCTGCTCAGTGTCCAGGCCCGATTGAAGTCACCAATGACCATCTGGATGATCCAGAGGAGACATGGGAGGTAATTTGGTCAGATAAGACCAAAATAGAGCTTTTTGGTATGAACTCCACTCGTCGTGTTTGCGGGAAGAAGAAGGATAAGTACCAAGAACACAGTCCCAACGATGAAGCATGAGGGTGGAAACATCATAATTTGGGGGTGCTTTTATAGGACAGAATGACTAGCACCATATTGAAGGGAGGATGGATTTGATCATGTATAGAGAAATTTTGGGCAACAATCTCCTTCCCTCAGTAAGAGCATTGAAGATGGGTCGTGGCTGGATCTTCCAGAAACACACAGCCAGGGCAACTAAGGAGTGATTCCGTAAGAAGCATTTCAAGATCCTGGTCTCTCGACCTGAACCCAGTAGAAAATCTTAGAAGGGAGCTGAAACTTAATGTTTCCCAGCGACAGCCTTAAATCCTGAAAGATCTGGAGAAGATCTGTAAGGAGGAGTGGTTGAAAAAAGACCTTGATGCAAACTTGGTCAAGAACTACAGGAAACATCTGACTTTTGTAATTGCACACACAGGTTTCTGTACCAAATATTTTAAAAATGCTTATTTTATCCAATTAATGCTAATTAATTTAAGAATCATACAATGTGATTTTCTGGTTTTTAGATTCTGTCCCTCTGTTGAATTGTATCTACGATAAAAATTGCATACAATGTCACACAAGAGTGGGTATATCCCTCACATTTTTGTAACTATTTTATTATATCTTTTCACTGAACAACACTGAAGATATGATACTTTAATACAATGTAATGCAGTCAGTCTACAGCTTGTATAGCAGAGTAAATTTGCTGTGTCCTCAAAATAACTCGACACAGCCATTAATGTCTAAACCATTGGTTCTGCTCCACACCAAAAACAAAGTCCAAAAGCCAATGGCCTATCATGGTATGGGGCAGTGTCAGTGCCTTTGGCAAATGTCATTTTTGTCACGAACGCCGGGATACGTGGCGTTCAGAGGGAAAAACGGGAGGCGGACGTAACCTCTGCCTCTGCCAGGGTAGGTGCTGCAGCCTGGACTCTCTCGGGGACTAGAAAAGAAAAAACGTGGGGCCTGTGGTGGCCACGTTCCTTCCCAACTTCCCCAGAGCCTGTTGGAGGTCTCTGATGATCTTTTCCATCCTGGTATCCCAGTACTGCAGGCCCTGGTCTCGACAAATAAAATTAAACTGATCAAACAATATTAAATATCCTGGGTCAAAAGTTAAAGCAAGGAACGCTGCGTTTTTCTGTTTGCTCTTATCTGTGAGTTAAGGACTTTTTAGTGTCTCACTCTTTTAGCCCTAGATGAGAACATCACCTACTTTAACAACATTAAACTACTTTAATTACGCTTTAACTACTTCAATGACATTTGAAATGTGTGAAGTATAATGAACAAATGGACATATTTTCAAAGCATCATCTTCCAGGCATAATCATTAATGTTTGCTGATTCAGCAGAGGCTCTCTCATGTATAACTCTTTAATTTCCGGTGAGAAGTTATTTATATGCAGAAAAATACATTATTTAGGTAGATTTCTTAGATTCTGGCATGGAGAAGATATTGCGTAAATGCGTTTTTGTACTCAGCTGTGACCTCTCCACATACACACATACACACACAACCCTTAGGCCTGTTCTGACCTTTCTTGATCCCTACAGTGCAGATTCTCATAGCTTGACTGGCTAACAGAATGTGATAAGAAAATGCATAATGTATCATGAGGTATACGAGTTTAATCATATACACCTATTTTAACCTCTTAGGAAGGTTAGAAAACAGGCAACAACACTTGTCACTTCAAAAAACCTGAAGAATACACGAAGATTATATATAATCTGCCTCCATGACATAGATTTCCATATGAAATCTGTTTCAGTATTTTTGATGAGTACCAGGGTGTTGCTATGCTGTTCAGCACATTATATTAATGAAGTGGTGCCTTGTTCAGGGTGCATGCTCATTTGGATACTGTGAATTTCAGGGATAGGTTCTGAAGACCCTCTGCCAACCTGGCAAAAAAAACAAAGGTTTAAAAAACCTTATGTGAAGTAGCAGAGATGGTCTGTACCTAAGTCCAGTCTATCTAGTTCAAAGTACAGCTATATACAGTGTTAGCTGCTTCCAACTTCATATTATACTGTCTTTGTTGTGAATTCTTAAAAACTCATCCGTTGGCATTTTGCATAGAATGATAATGGACTTGGTGCAACATGTCCAGGCACACATGTCATTTTAAAAATAAAAATTTAAAAAATGGTTTATATAAGGTGTTGTACATTGTTTTAAACCACACTGGCAAGTGTGTGTGATTTGTATATGTTTTGACATAAGTAGGGGCATATACAATTGTGGCCAAAAGTTTAGGACCACCCCTCTGATTTAGACAACAAATCGCTTCTTTACTTGTTAATAAAGTGGTAAACTTGTTATATTATGTGAATATTACAAATAACAGGATGTTTCTACACAAGGATCACGTGTTCAACACAGAAAAATAAATATTTTGTTGGTTCTTTCTTAGCTTTGATTAAATGGTGGCCTTTTGACATCCGAATAAGTTTTACAATTCCATTGTGAACTGCATTCTTGCTACACCTCACTTGTTCACCATAATTAATTGTTCAGAACATCCTTTCTTGAGAAGAACTACAATTTGAGCACGCTGAACATCAGAAAGAGACGATTTTCGGCACATTTTCATGAGTTTTTAAAAACTCTAAAACAAGCAAAAACCGGGCATGAGATGATGTTTATTACTTGATAAACAAGTAAAAACTGATAACGATAGACTGGCAAATGAATGATACAATCTGAAGCAATAATTTGCTTTCTGGTGTAATGAGTGGATTCAGGAGTAAAAATGCCAATTACTCCATGGTGGTCCTAAACTTTTGGCCACGACTTTAATTATGGAAAATATTTGAGATTAGGCTTCTGTTTTTTTAAACTATATAACACAGATCACAAAAACTAGGGGATATTTTAAAATGGATATGAAGTGATTAAAAAAGGAAGCATTTGATTTCATTTCATAAAACAAGTTTGTCAGAAAAGCAAATGAAAAGTCAAGGAAATTGGTTTGATTACACAAATAAGATACAAACTCAATTAGCGTGATTGAGTAGCAAGTGATATATTCATGGGGTTGAACAGAAGCATGTCAAACTGGACGAGAGTGCCACACATTAACTCTTCTTTAGGGTGTATGGTCATCCAAGAGTGCCAAAACACACCGACAAGCTTCATTTTGAAATATCCCCTAATTTTTGTGAGCAATGCATTATAGCTCCAGTGTAAATATAAAGCAAATGTCAGATGACATGACATTTAAAGTAATGTATTCAACACAATTCAGGCCATTCCTTTTCAACAACATGGAAGTGTAACATGTCACCACAGTAATTCCTACCTCCATATTTGGAGGAATATCATTTAAAGGAGAATATTTGAAGGTTGCTCATGACTCAGCTTAATGCAGATAAGTGTGCAGATAAGTGTGTTTCTGCTCTCTGTATAGTCCCCCCTGGTTATTCTCTTGGACCAGTACCCAGCATTTGCTGTTTGGAAGAATATTTTTGATGATATTTTTAAGATTCCTTGATTCAGTTGTTTGATCAGCTGTAGCATAGATTTTAGTCTTTTCATCCATCTCTCAGAGAAGCTTACCCTTGAGGTTTGCCAAAGTTAACTGATTTGATGCAAGTATGCCAGTGTGTTGTTGACACCATTTGGCCATGTGTGTCCTTGTTTTCTAACTGGGACTCTGACTGGTTGCAGGCCTTCTGGGATGTAACAGTTTCCATGGTTTGACTGTAAACTACAGCACTCTGCTACTAGAGGATGGAGCTGAAAGGTTATATGTGGGGGCCAGAGAGGCCCTGTATGTCCTGGATGCAGCAAATATCTCAGTCGTCCATAACAACACTTCTGTGAGTTACATCATCATTCAGTCAGAATGATGTTCCATAACGCTATTGTTCTAGTTTGCTATTTTCCTGTGGCTGTATTGACTGAGTAATACCTGTTATTTTGGCTTTTCACAGATTGAATGGTCTGCATCAGCAGAGCAGAAGAAACAGTGCTTAAGCAAAGGAAGAGATGCTCAGGTACAAACTAAACTGAACATTATGCATACAATAAGGTTATTCTTGTTACATTCTGTTACATTCTATTTAATTGTTGGGGTATTTATATATACGCACATACAATAAATAATAAATTCAGATATGTAAGAATGCTGCAAGACATACAGTTATGTCTCAAGATGATATCTAAATGATCAGTGAGGTCTGATTAGACAATGGGCCTTGTCACAAGAGGGTGTAAAACTGCTTCTCCTGCTGCCCCATAAAAAGGTTACTAGTTGCTACTTTGGGTAGTGCAGCTCTTGGTGAGAGATCATTGACTGCTGTTAAGCTTTCTACCTTTTCCCTCGCAGTGCTGCCTCGCTGATTGCTGTTACAGAGCAATCAGTAAGCAGCTTATAACCAGTGTCTGGTTAACGACCTGATGATGAACACCTGTGTCTTCCCCTACTTAAGTGGGAGTTCCAGCAGTGTTCATTGCCAGGTCGTTTCACTCCACCATGAACTCGCTGCGCGCCTGACAGCTGGTGCACAAATGCCCCGACACGCTGCACGTCTGCACCATCTTAACGTTCAGTTGGTAACATCCGGGTGCGTTTAGAGCTGAAGGATGTGTACGAGTGAAACCTCGGAGGTATTTAGCCATTTTAGGGAAAGATCCAGGTTTCCCCGTTCGAGGCTGGTAGGGGCTGTATCCCAGACCCCCGGCTCGTGAAGCTTGCATCCTGGGTCCGCGGCCGGAGGGGTCGCCTCCGGACCCTGGCCGCCATATGCCGCTATACGGTCGTTATCGCCGCCGAACCCCATATCCCGCCGTAAAAGGCAGCCCCCATGGCGGTCACCGCGGTTTATTGCGCATTGCTCCCTTTGGGATGCAACTTAGTGGCGCGCACTTTTTCACCTTTTTAGTTTTCATGCGTTAGAAAACCTTTCGCTCCTATCCCCCCCATTTTAGTTTGGTTATATATTATTTCCCCATTATTCTTACGCTGTGGGATTCCTCGGTCCCGCATACTTGGGTCCTACTACATACTGTAACAACTGCTAGATGTACATTTTGCCCACATGACATACTTTGACATCTCTCACATCATCAAAACAAACATGCTCAATTAGTTCAACATCCATATATAATCTTGTATCCAGGTTACAGGTGAACTAACAGGGTACTAAAGCCTCCTATCAGTTATATAGTTTTCCCCAATAAACTTACCCTTTCCCTCGAATATTGTAATCGATTCATTAGATTCCAACAACTGTGCATGGTGAGTTATTTTTTGTTAATCAGTCTATTAACCATGGCTTTTAAAAAGCTTAGTTCTCACAGGCTTGCTTCTTATTCCCTTTTTTACATGAACACACTACAGTATATATTTGTGCACAGTAACCTCAGCTGTAGACACATTATTTTATTCATGGCTTTGTTTAGGTTTCTATATTTGTGAAGTAATCATTTTAATGTTATTCTGCCACAGACAGAATGCTACAATTACATCAGGTTTCTCGGTCGATATAATGAGACTCACCTCTATACCTGTGGGACACATGCCTTCCGCCCTCGCTGTGCATACATAGTGAGACTTTTAGCTCCCTTTTATGTGCCAATGTTAGATTTACTTGGATTCAGCAATTTTGAACAACAGATTATATCAGACTTGTTGTGTTTCTTAGGACGCAGAGCGCTTTAGCTTTGTGCGTTTTGAAGAAGGACGAGAAAAGTGTCCCTACGATCCTGCAAGTGGTTACACAGGGCTCATCGTAGGTAAGCACTATATACTGGATCACATTTTTTTATTTTGTGGAAGTAAGAATCCACCCAAGGCTTTTTCCAATATCCATTTGAACGCTATCCAATATCCATGGATGCTTTATATCTTAAACGAATGAACCCCATCTCCATGTTGTTCTTATTCACAGATGGTGAGATGTACTCTGCCTCTCAGTATGACTTTCGCAGCTCCCCAGATATTCGACGTAACTTTCCTTTCCCCAACCTGAAAACAGAGGAGGCTCCAACAAAATGGTTAATTGGTACGACCAACAGGACCCTCATTCCAACCATTAAACAACTGGTCCCATTGTGTTAATTGATCTTTATACAGCATGTGCAAAAGTCTTAAGCCACCATAAGATTTGTTGTTTTAGCAATGACCATATATAACATGATGTCAAGATTGGATTCTTCACTCTTTTTCTTTTATATTTATTCTAATATTTGTGAGCCTTAGCATATCTTAGACTTTTCTGCCTGCTTCTTCTGACTGTAGAAGGATCAACATGGCATCCAGATGAAGCTGCTAGATGCAACTATTGCATAAGTATAATGGGAGGTCACACTAAATGCTTACCACTGTAGACTACAGAAGCAGTTGTTTTTTCATATTTGTTTTCCAGTTTTTAATACTGCATACTGTACAAGTATCCTGTATTTTCTGCTTGTGTGCTGATGACGAGACTGAGAACTAATTACATTTGGTCATTATACCATTGCTATGGAATGGAATGTCTGATCTGTTGGTGACATTTTTTGGAATTTTAGGAGGCTTAGATGTTCTTTTAAGCAGTGGATAAAATAAAAGAAAGATGACAAGGCAGTCGTAAAGTAGTGTCCAGTATGCAGGAATAGCCTATGTCTGTAATTTCAAAGGCTTATAATACAAGTATAAATATACCTATAATATATACCTACCCAGTATTTCCCTAATTGATCATTTGTTTGTGTGTGAGGAATCTTGAGAATGTGTGGCAGTGTAACAACCAATCAGTTTTCAAAAGAGTGCATCATACCTATCTACCAGGTCAACCTCGCCTCCTCACTGAGATAAACGTTTTTGTGTTTCTCTCTGAGTTACGCACAGAGTTAAACTGAAACTCATAGCTACGAGTTTGTAAGATAAATTTGGAACTCATCTTCGAATTCTTACAATCTTCATGATATGGCGCCTTTGGCTACTTTGGAAAGCATTATATAAGTACTTATATTCTTCGCAAAACCGTAAATTTCGTAGATTGTCGTTATTGTACATTTTGATTGTATTGTTAAATTATTTTAAGAATATCATATAATAATATGGTCATTATTAAATAAAAACCTGGATTAAGTGGATAAGGTGAATGAATAAATGAATGAATGAATGAATTCAAGTCGAAACAAGTTGTAAGCAGCAGTTAGCTTTGTCAGACTATTAAAATCCGTATCAACATTCAAACACCTTCAGATTCTCAGAATACTTCCCTGGTATACCAGATCTAAATATTAGGATATGATTGGTTCTGAGGAGGGAGTTTGATAGCGAGACAAATTAGAGCAGTTTGCACTTTGTTTCTTATAAACATAAACAAATTAAGACATGATTAAATATATACTATTTTAATGGTTGATATTTTCATATCCTACACAGGTTCTACAGTGTGTTTGCTACATTGCACCAATGTTGTTAAGGCTCATCAGTGTTCCCTTATTGCCTCCATGGTAGTTAAGCTCGCTGTGTTCTTTGCAGAGGCGGACTTTGTTGGCTCAGCACTATTGAGAGAGAGCATCAACAGCTCCATTGGGGATGATGACAAACTTTACTTCTTCTTTACTGAAAGAAGTTCAGATCACAAACCTTACGCCAGTCAAACAAGAGTAGCCAGAGTGGCCAGAGTCTGTAAGGTAAGACTAATAATAATAATAATAATAATAATGATGATGATGATGATGATGATGATGATTATTATTATAGGAGTTCTGATAAAATTTATTATCTTAGCTATATCATTTTGGAACTTTCAATTGACATAATTTTATTGTAGCTAATTAATGCTGATTATTCTGATTAGCCTATATATGTCTATTGTGCCGTCTTTTTTGTTTTTTGGGTGTTTTCAAAGATGCAGTTTTAGTTTTAAAAAATCCTGTAAATGTTCTCACAAGGTCAGATCTTTCTATACATCCAATTTTGCTTGCTGTTTTAATGTCCTTTTTGTAAATGTATATCTTTATAGCTGTTTAGACTATATTATAGGACAGCAGAGCAGGTCTCACAGTGTAGTTTGACAAGTGAGGAGAACTAAGTAGGTCATTTGTATGAGCATACAGAAACACATATAGTAACAGTGAAACATTAGACCACACCAGATGAATGGCTTGAAATCGGTTTCTAATATAAATATTGTACACCCAAACCTGAATTCAACCTGCTACAACTTAATCGGCTATACTAACCACCGACCATAATGACCAGGAAAAACATCCTGAATTATAGCATTTTGAAAGACTTCTGAACTTGATCTACACACCCTACACTTTTGCTTAATTTAGTGGTCAATTCTTAGGTATTAATTGCTTACTTTATATTCTAGTGTTTATACTAGAGGTAACTTGCTATAAGGCACTAGAAAACATGTGCATGCATTTTATGGTATACGTGATAAATAAGAAACTACTTATAGAGAGGAGAGGACAAATCAGAAAGTCCACTAAAGCACCACTATAGTATGTTAACATCATTAACTGTAGTTAAGGATTTAAATATAAAGAAAGGATTTGCCCATAGGAAATAATGGATAGTAGGAATCCACTAATTGAATACTCATTATCTCAGCCATTTCCCAGAACAAGATGTTCTGGTAATTGTTCAGCTTATGTATGAATTTAAGAATATCTGAATATGAGAATGACAGGAGTAAAAAATTGACAATAAATGATTAATTTTCTCTTTTTATCCCTTTGCTCCTTTGCTATACTTGTAAATACATTTGGAGAAGAAGAACGAATATACACTGCAGATACAGCATTATTTGAGTGCATTTTTACTGTTTCTAAACCCCTCCCAACTACGGTATGGTTTATTTACTCATTGCAAATCTCAAACTATGTTTTGACTCTACCTAAAGAATGCACTTATATACTTACAGTATATATATATTTAGGATGGGACACAAGCTATATCAAAATCTTCTTCATAATAATAGCCATTGCTAGTTTATCTGTTATTTGTCAAAAAGGATGAAGCTTGGTAGCCTAACGCAACCATTTCCATCCACAGCCTGATAGATAGTGGCATATAAAACATACACAAGAAAGATGTAAAACATTCATTTTATTTAACTACATCAATATAATAAAGATGGATTAAATGAACTAAAAGGAAATAAGGTTGTTTAATTATTTTGGAGTTGCTTTTCGTGCTTTATATCATACTACTCTCACACATCGCATGGTGTGCTGAGTCTTCTGTTAATGGATTAAGATGTGACGCTGTGATTAGCTGTGAGGACAGAGTGTTACCCTCAGGCTGCTGCTGAAGTCAGATGGGATCTGTTTTGGAGTAGGCTGTGGTAGCTCATTTAGGGCAGCACCACCATAGGTCTATAAGTGTGCCATCCAAAGCCTAATATTTAATTTAGAAGTACTTAACCTGGCAGGAGACCTACTTGGTGATTTGTGCTTTTCTGAGAGGATTATGTATGAACTGTGAACTAAGCTGGTTGATGGGGAACATGTGAGGGAGAGAGTACATTTAGGAGCAAATTAAAATAAAAAAGTACTGCAGGTAAATTACATTCTATGCTTTGCAACTTTAGTTGGCAGCCTTTCAAGTCATGTCAACTAGAAATCAATGCTGGTTGGCCTCACAGAATAAATATATTGTGTTTTAAGACAAAAGACAGAGCTGGCTTTGTAATGCAGTAAAGAGCTCCCAACTGTGGAGAGAACTGCAGGCAGTTAAAATGATGGATCACTAGTGCCGTTTGTAATTAGTCTTACGTAATGTCCAACTTTAATTGTGTTTTTGTGTGAAAAGGACTAAAATCCTCACTCTGCACAATGTGTTCTGCAGGATTGTGTGTTCTTATTAAGATATTTAACGAGAATCCATACAGGGAGACCTAAATCTAATTTGGGAACAGTTTTGTCCCTAGCACACTTTGTTTACATAGTTTAACAATTTATTGAGAATGAAAATATAAATGAAAAAACAAGTTAGCAATAATAAAAATGATAGCTCATTATTTCTTGGTGCTCTGCTTGTGAATTTTAATTGCTAATTGTATCCAAAACCCAAGACCTTGTTCACTGGGCTTGTATTCTTCAATGCTTTGGCTGTGCCAGTGTAAATGTAAAAGAATAACGATTTGGTACAAAGTTATTAAATTTTAATTTTAATTTTCAAATTGCCTATTTTTATTTGTATCTTTTTCATATTTCATATTTCATATCAATTTCTTGATCCCAGTTATTTTTCTTAAAATCAAAATGACTGAAATGTCTTTTATGTCAGCAACAAATTTTTGTAATAGTTATATATTTTTATTTAAAATACAAACCGGATTACAAAAAAGTTGGGACACTAAACAAATTGTGAATAAAAACTGAATACAATGATGTGGAGGTGCCAACATCTAATATTT
>JAUZSU010009440.1:0-11209 GCA_034780255.1 Parotocinclus maculicauda
TGGGGTATTTTGTGTAGAATTTTGAGGAAAGAGATTAATTTAATACAATTTGGAATAAGGCTGTAACGTAACAAAAGGTGGAAAAAGTGAAGCGCTGTAAATACTTTCCGGATGCACTGTATATATATATATAACTGTTTACATAAATGCATCAATGTAACACAAATAATGACTCTTTCATTGATGTACATTTACATTATTCTGGCAAACAATCTTAGCAAGTGTGACTTACTGTTGAACTGAACATTAAAAGCCTTGTTCGGTTGCTTTACAATGCTGGGAGCTAAACTAAGCCTTGACCAGTTAGTAGTCCAGAGCCAAAAACAATGAGGCTACTACCCATAAGTGTAATTAAATCAACTTGATCTGTTGATAATTAACAGAGAAAAGTCAATAGGATACAATAAATGTGTTAGGATAATCCCAAAATAGCACATCGTTATTGTTGCATTATTCGTTAACATTTAAATCTCGTCAGATCATTAGTTGCTTGAGTGGCCACTACCACTGTGGCCTGGGCTTGAATTAGTGGGCAGATGGTGCCTTCCGGCCGGGTCGCCCATTGCACAGGTATAATGCTTATGCTTGTCTGCAGCCTGCGAACTCTGGAAACACCTGTGACCCTGACCATGATAAGCAAAGTTAAAACATAAAAAATCTCTCGCTCTTGTATAATGATTCTATAATTCTTACAATTATATAACCTTTCTAAAAAGCTTATATTTTATTTGTCCTTTCTTTCACAGAGGTCCCAGAGGCTCCAACCGCTGTACGTTTGACTGTTAGTAGCAGCACAACCCTTACCGTCACCTTTCAGGAGCCATCCAGCATGAATTCTGCAGTGGTCACCAAATACAAAGGTTAATTCCTACTCCTTTAACCTCAAACTGACTCCAACACACCCATCACACTGGGCAGCATTTTTTTCATGCACTTTCTTTCCTGAATAAATATGTGAGATTGATGTCAAGATGAACACAAAAATAATTTCAGATTGCTGTATCACATAGGAATTTGAAGAAACATTTAAATGTATTGAATATAATCACATTATGTTTAATCACATAATTGCTGTATTAGTTCAGCTGAGCTTAAAATGTTTTGCAGCTGAATTTCGTTTTCACTCATCCTCTGGTACCCCTTGTGTCAGTGTCCAATATTAGTTGGCCGACACTGATGGATTCTAATTGCTTTTCCATGGTTGTGATGTTCTAGTGAAACCTTTCATCACATTTGTCACAGACTGCACCAAGATCAGCAGGGAAGGAGTGTGAATTGATTGTTTTGATAAAATTAATTGTTTTAATGGTATGTTGCAATTCATGGCTTATAATCTTTAAGCATGTTAATAAGCTCTGTAATTGCCAGAAAAATTCTTAACAAAATCGTTAAATGCCTTCCATACTATTATCTATAACCACTCTTACTGATGACCTGTCTGATTTGTGAACAAACAAAAATGTATTTCTTAATCTTGTAATCAGGCATTTTTGAAAACATCTGTTTTAAATAGTGAAATTCATTACCCTCTTTGCTCATTCATGTCACTAGTTTTTCATTAATCTTGAGGATTTTTTCTTTTTTCAAAAAGAGATCTTTGTTGATTGTTTGTGCCCTTACGGCCATTATGTCCTAATAGGACATTAGTTGGGTGTTTTTGAGCTATTTGTTCTAGAATGAGGTCATTTCTAATAAGAAAAATACAAAGCAATTCTAAAAGTTCTAGAAAAGGCACTACTAAGTGCTGAAAATGTAACGTATGTGTGTGATTATTTCTTTGTAATGTACTCTTACACTTTAGATTGGCTGTCTCTTTTACATAGGAAGTAATAGTAGCAATACAATGTAGTACTTTTAGATTACTACAGATGTTCCATTAACTGTTGTGCTGTATTCAATTCAACAACAGTTACATCTTATTGTAGGTTTCATTCATGTGTGCTGCATAGACAGTTGGTATTGAATGGTGGAACAGGACAGCTTTCAGACTTAAAATTAACAAATAAATGACACCAATTTTGGGAGGGGGGGGTGCTCATTACCCATAAGCCATTTTTTGTTCACATGTAGTTCATGCGTCATTGCATCATCATCTGCCTCATCCAGGATCATTGTCTCTAATGTATTCTGTAGAAGTAAACTCTCATCATGTGACATAGGTCTCATGACAAGCTGGATACAAGCTGGATACTTTGATCAGACAGAAGTAACAGTGCGTCACATTTTCTTCTATTCTCGCCACATCTTTGGATCTGCAAATGGTATTGACTGCTAAATACCTTCGATCCTAACTCTGAGGTTCACTTCACATGTTGCACAACACATTTTAGGAGTCCAGGGTTGGTCTTGGTCACCAGTTTTACACCAGTTAAGGCTGAGCTCCTGGACCTTTTAAATAAGTGTAGTTCTAGTGCTTTTTTTTAGCTATTTGCCAAATACCTGCTGCAGAAGTATCAGAAGGTTTGCCATATCTGTTGCCATATTGGTGAAACCAAAGTTTGTAGAAAACAGTAAATCCTGTGCTCACAATGATACTGCCTGGACAACATGTGGGATCTGTAAATGTGAGCAACTTTTATAACCTGTGTACCACCTTCTTACCTGACAGGTATTTCCAGACATGCCTAAGACATGCTCTCATATAGACCATTTAAGTGTACTTGTACTAACCAAAACTGCTTGCTTTTTGGGCAAAATATTAGTTACCTAAATTATGATGGCAATTATGAAAAAAGGATATAGCTACAAAATGTTAAGTGATATGAATACACCCGAAAGTTTCACGAAGCAAAATTTATGTTGTCCAGTGTTGGAATATAATACACCTACACCCTTGTATCTAAGAATTAAGGTAATTGGTATTGTTATATTTCCCCAAAATAGTACCTAAAAGCCTGTATAAATGTATATTCGGCAATCTGTGTTACAACAGATGTATGTTGAGTAAATGCATTTAAAATTGTTATCTCCCATGATGTACTGGTACATATGGCGTTTGGCTGTGATGTTTCATATCGTTTACTATTTACCTATTTTTGTCTGCATGGTCTGGATTTCTGACAGTGGAGTGGAGCTGTCTAAAGGACTTCTCTTTGTTGGCTGGAGAAATGATCCTTGAGAATCTGCCGTCTCTCAAGTGCACAATAACCGCGCTTACTACGGTAATTTCAGGCATACTCCTGTTAAGTTATTGTACTTTTCTTGTATCACTGGCCCCGTCCTTGTTTGTGTCTCAATTACAAGACAAACTTTATGCAGGTTAAACTTGAAAGCCAAGCAGTATTAAGAAGCAGTGCTTACATATATACTATATATACTAATATGCCTAAATATAAAAATATACCCAATATACAAGTAGACATACGTCAGATTTGCTCAGGCACAAATATGTAATATGACATTCAACAGTGGTTTGAAGAAATCAATTTGTTCTGTTCCCTGGAAGAAACTCACAATACTCAATTTTTTCTATTTGTTTGGTTGTTCAGTAATTGTCGGTTAGTATCCTGAAGAAACAGAGAGTAAGGCTGTGAAGGACAAAAGATTTTCAGGAAATGAAAGGCCACCACTGAAGAAGTGTTGTGGTCAGAAAAAGAAAGAGCTAAAGCCTTTAGACACGAAAAAATCTTACGGAAGGCACATTAAGACAGGAAAAAAAACAACAAATATACGACGAGTCGCTGAAAGTCAATGTAGTTTTATACTTTTAGTGCTTTTAACAATCTGGGTCATCTACTTTGCATAGATTTTTTTACATTTTTTTACTAGTCACTGTGACAATCAATTGTTTTTGACTGCTTGTATACCAGTTGTAAGTAATTTAACATAGGGCAACACAAATATGCTGGAGAAAGGCTTTTACTTGTAAATCTTAAGGAGATCTGAAGACAGGAAGCAAAAGTATTGTGGATATATATCAGAAACATATTATAAACACAGTTATATATAATAAAATAAATATTCCCCATTCACTCAGTTGTGTTATAAATTTGGACGCTGTTTAAATTATTTGTGTAATGCTAGTTACATAGCTGGGCGTAGGTAGGACTAAATAAGCACAAGAAATACGCACTTGAGTTCTATGTGCAACCCTTTCGTGTGGTCTTCTAGTTTATTGTGGCCACAATAATTGTAGGTTCATCATCAAATTAGTACTTGCCATTCAGTCATATTAACTTACATACAGTATAACCATACTTTAGGTAGATTTCACTTTATTAATTGAACGGCAGTGATATGCAAATCTATGTGTTTGGCGCTAAGCTGTATTTAGAGTCGACAGACCTCGACATGGGCTCTAGGAGTCACTGCAGGAATATGATAAATTGGTCTCTGTTTGAATGTAGTGAGGGTTGTGTCTGCCTATTTGTCATTCATCAAAGCTTTTCAAGGTGAGTGTCAGACTCCATCAAGGGTGCATCCTGTCTCCACTCTTGTGGTATGCATGGAAAGGATATCAAGACTTAACTTACTCTAGAATAGTACCCTTTGTGGAGGGCTAGAGGAGTGATATCTGGAGTGATGATGGTGTCCTCTGAGGCAGACCTTTGACACACACACACAAGCGTTTCTCTGTGAAGTGGCTCGGGTGAGAAGCAGCACTTCCAAATCGAAGTACTGTATAGTACTATCCAATTAAAGAGTGGGATGTCTCTTCAGGCCAGGAAAGAAAAAATGCCCTTAGTGGAGATGAATGACAGTATCTTTTTGTTGGAATAAGAGAGCATGAGATTAAAAAACAGATTGTCTCAGCAGCAACAGTTTTGCAGTTAATGTAATCTGTGTTGGTGAAAGAGGAGCTTAGTGTAATAACTAGCTCTCTATTTGGTAATGACTGAAATATGAAGGGAATGGGTACAAGCAGCAGAAATTCTGTTCCAATACAGAAAGAACTGCTGCTTCTTTGGATGAAGAGGAACAAGATGAGGTGGTGCCCCAACATGGTTCTGCTACAGCTTTTCCAGGCATGTGCCTGGAAAGAGACCCAGGGTTAGACCTAGGAACAACTAGTTGGATTATATCTCCATCTGGAGGTGCTGGAGGTGTTATAATTTTTAAAAAGAATACATATTGTATTCAAATTCATATTCAGTAAGTCAACCCAGATAATATGTTTTATTTTGCTCATTATAAAGACAGTTCTCTCTAGGACCGGTGCAGTTCTCTTAAACTGCATGCTATGTGCAGCTAGTATTATTTTACTTTTATATCTTAGTTAAACGGAAGACTAGTTAAAGTATCTTAAACAGTGACATCTTTGAGACAGAATGCCTAATGGGGCTCTGGGCAGTATCTGACTTGTCAGATGTCAGATCCAAACACCAATGCACCTCACCAATGAACATACACATAAAAACGGGCATAGTAACGTAAAGCAGGAATTAGCAGTAGTGGAGACCAGAATATGAATGTTTAAATAACATTTTCGAAGAAAACCTAATTCTTCCATGCCTTAACCTACAGCCAAAATAATATGGAATAAGAGTAATGTAAAATCTGTTCTTTTACTTTACTTCTTTTAACTTGTCTTTAACTTTACTTCAAAAACTGTGATGACATTATTTACGAGTACATAGGCCTGTGTAATGATTTTTATTGGCTAGAAGAAAAAAAAATATTACTTGTTACACTAAATTATTGATCATGTCGTGCACTGTTCCACAATGAAATCTGGTGTGGCCCGACCCACTGGCCCCTATTTTAGAGACACCCCTGGTGTTGAAATAAAATTGAATTGCACTTCATGATGTTTGTGTTTGAAAAGGCCAGTGTAAATTAAAGAAACTCCAACACATTGTTAGCAGAAAACAACTTGACTTGCTTTTTGTTTGTGACTGTTTTTTTGCAGGGGAGGCAGTACTATGTTCGGATATTTGCCTACAATATGAAGGGCTGGGGACCATCACAACTATCTAAACCTCCCTGTGCTGCTCCCTCCAGTAAGTGTACTGTGGATCATGGCCATGAAATCTTTCTGTCCCTTTTGTATATATATATATTTCGGTCAAAAACAAGGCTGCCTTAAAAAGGAATCATTGGCTGTATCCTTGCATGTAGAATGACTACTATTACATGACTGTCACGACTTACTTGCTGCATCCTGTCTCTACTATTCGCCGTGTCTGGCCTCGAGGTTCTTCTTTAAATGCAACACTTAGAAAGAATTCAGGCAAGCTTATCATCACTCTAGTCATGCATCAGTACATGACTAATCATTCATTACTAAATTCACACAGACTTTAGATGAGATTTTGAAGTATAAAAGGAGTGTTTTGTAAGCCTGGAGTTTTTATTCTAAACACCGTGTGAAAACATGATCTTAATGTTAGTAGTCTTTAATGCTGTTTGCATTGCACATACATGTAGCGATTTGTCTTTTAAATCGCTGTTATTAAACTGTGGGTTGAAAATCTCAAGTGGCTCATTGGCCTTTTAACATTACTTGGCAAACGTTTGGACGTCTCACAGGCTTACATTCACATTAGTTTGACCAGGGGGTGCAGTCAAATCAATCTCTTTTTGTCTACACCAATAAAAGTTGCTCTTTCTCATCTATGTTGAGAGATGGAGTGAAAATAATAATATGGCGATTAGCTAGAAGTGAGGGCTTTGGCAGGTGATAAAGCCAACAATATTTATACAGATCTAGATAGCTTGTGGCAATTTGTACTTAGTGACTTTCAGGCACTTGGCAGCATACTGGTTTAGATAAAGCATAATAGCATTCCCAAAAATACAGTTTCACCAATCACCAATGTATACTGTATTTTTATTACTTATGATGTTTATTTATAAATGTTATTAGAATTGCTTATAGATATAAAAAGTTATACATTTATTTAGAAATGTACATTTCTTATTTTCCAATGTAAATTATTATGAACGGGCTTGGGTGCTGCAGCAGTACAGAATTCGCTAGCAATCTTGGATTCTTTGGATTCTAAATTTTTAAATGGACAGTAGAAAGGTAAAACCGGTAGTGAATTTCAGAAAAAAGACAATGGTGTGCTTTATGATAAAGTAACTTAGTCAAACAACAAAGGCTGGCAAAACCATTGTTGAGGTTTGTTTGTCCTCAATGGTTTTCTGATGGCTTGTCATCCACAGTCCCGGTTTCTCTGAATTTAGTTATTAGGTATGCAACAGTGCTTGGTGGTCTTTCATCTTTCTAGATGTTGGTTGTTGAAATCGGCGATGATTCAGCAGCTGTGTTCCCTGGACATCAGAATGGTCGATTCCAACTTCAGTTACCTGTGATGTACAACAAAAGTTTAGAACTTTTTGTGATGATAATTTTTAAACAACAAAAGATAAACAACAGTTTATCGCAAATCTGATTGCAGCAATCAATTTTTAGACATGTTGTGTATTATTTGATATGCTACATAACCACCTTCTCATTGAAAAAACTTATGGCGGCTGTCAAGATTTGACAGATTTGGATTTGTTGCTAAAGACGAATATGATCCCAGTCCATAGCATTCCAGGTTTCTCATTCATAACTCCACAGCAAAAAGGTAATGGTGGCTGGCTGTCAGTAGGAAATGTAATGTTTAATGGTCTGGGTAAAAAAAGGATGTGTAGTGAAGTTGCCACCTGTGCCTGGAAGGTGGACAACAATAGTGTTGGCAGTTTAAAAGATCCTCTTTACTAGTGGTCTGGCTCATCCAGAGCCTGTTCACCTCGTGGAACCACTGCTCCCAACAGCGCGGTCAGAACTGCGTAGATGGTAGAAAATTTGTTCTGCCCCAGTCCAATAATGTGCCTAATTTTGAAGTATGTCTTTAAAGCCTTTAAAACCAAAATGTTTTTGAGTGCATAGCAGAAGCATGTCTAGTAGTCAACAATCGCTCACCAAGAGGTACATCACCCTTAAGTAGCCTCTGAGAGCTTTTTTATAGACAATCGGGGAAGCACTTTTAGTCCTCCTGTGGCCGGACCCACTGTCTAATTAGAGCACAGTTATAATCACATGTGTAATGCAATTTACATAAGCACATGCAACATAGCTGCATGCTGGGAAAGTAAGTTTTATATTTTTTATCAATGTGAATATATATGATGAGTAAACATGATGTGATTTCGTTAGAAACTAAGACCAACCAAATATACAGAAATAAGCAGTAAAGTCCAGCCAGAAAGTCCTCTGTGCCACTAAATTATGCTAACAAAACTGAAAGTAGGAATATTTTTAAATATATTTCCCCAGGCCAAAAAATGGTGATTGGGTTCCCATTATCCAAACCTTTATCTGGAATGAAGTAGATTTGGATAACAGGATTTTACTGTAGTTTAATGTTTAATGTTCTGCAGGAAAAACTGTAGCCTAACCTTCATCCAAGTAATAATAATAAACACATTCTGCTTAGATTGAACAAATACGCACTTGTGAATACACTGTTCAATCATTTGCAGCCCTTATTGGAAAAATAATCTCAACCTTCGAGGTAATAACCCCTCAAACATTAGATTTAGTTAAATGAAATGGAGTGGTTTGGATGTATGACATGCCCTAAAAAGTCACTGCTGTTTTCTAGAATGATCTGTTCAGCTATACTATTCCCCAATCAAAACAAATTAAAAAGCTGCATGAGGCAAGAATATGCTGCTTAAACATTTTAAAGACCTGTGAGTTCATCAATCCATACTAAGACAAATTGACTCCAAATTCACTACTGTTGCTGCACTCCCTAGGAGTGGGCATCCTGCCGTGCAGAAAGATGGGTCAAAAACCTAAGTAAAGTGGAAAAGGCCTGCAGAAACCTGTAGAATTTAAGCCTTTGTTCATGGATTTACTATAAGTGATGCTAAAAAAATAATGTAATGGAAGGACACAAATTGGCAGATGATCTATAAACTCCCATTAAAGTTCAGAGGCATAATCTGAAGAATAGTTTAAAAGTCTCCAGACCATTGTGCAAGCCAGACAATGTGTACATTAAACACATGATCCATACAATTGTTAGTGTGTTAATTTAGGCACAAGGTGTTTGTCTATTATTATAACTTGGTTAAAGGCCAGATTTCAAATAGTTTCTATTATTATAAAGTTCTTATATATACACAACGTAGTAAAGTCTGTTTGAGTTTTTCTTGAAAGCATTTGAGGTTGTGTCTTGTGTGGTTGTGAACTCTGTGGTTATACAGAGTGCAGATGGTTTTTCAGGGGGCAGAATAACAAAATCTTGGAGGTGTAATTTGAACTGTGTGTGTCTGTCTCAGACTGGAAGGAGAGTGATGGTAGAGACTCCCGGAGGAGAGGGCACATTGAGGCCATGGAGAGGCTGCTCCAGCAGGTCCGCGCCACACACCAACACTACAGCTGCACAGGTACAACACTCTAGCACACGCTGTACTCCCACACAGTCTAAATCACAGTATATATACACAGATAATTCTTCAAACAAGTTTTTTGTTTTTATAGTATGGTCTGAAATATCTCTTACAGTGTGGCCTTCGACTTATAATGGCAAAAAGTGTTTCTGTGTGTTACGCAATTTTTGTGTAGAAAATGGATAAAGACAGTCTGAATGTCTATGTTGCAAAATAGAAAGACATTTGTGGTATAGAGTTAACGTTAACATTTAGTAGATATTAAAATATACACTCACCATTTACTGCAGTGACTCACAGTTAAAAGCTCAACAGAAGGTTAGTTCAAGTCTCTGGTTCTCCAGCCTGCCACTGTTGAGCCCTTGAGCAAGGTCCATAACAAGGTCCTTCACTGCTCAGTTCAATTGTAAGTTGTTCTGGATAAGGTACATTCTGTTTATGTAACTTTTTATGTAACCACTCAGGATTCCACTGTACCTTAAAAGCTTAATTGTAAGTCATCCCCTAAGTGTAAGTCTTCTATATGTATAACAATCATACTTATAATCATAATCATAGTTATTTGCCAGCTTACATGTTTTCATGTATACTCCTTTTGTCAGCTACCATATATGTGGACATGGTAGTTATACCATAACAACTATGGGACTGTGGTAGCCTAGTGGTTAAGGTACTGGACTCTGGATCAGAAGGTCCAGGGTTCAAATCCCACCTCTGCCACAGTTGGGTCTGTGAGCAAGACCCTAAACCCACAATTGCTTGATTTGTAAGACTGTATGAGTTGTAAGTCGCTCTGGATAAAGGTGTCTGCCAAATGCTGTAAAAGTACTATATTTACTTTATTCTAGTTATGCTGCTGAGTCACTCTGTACCCTGTCCATCAATGGAAACTGACTGCAACTAATTAGATATTATTTAGGTTGTAACTCATTCTCAGCACAGTACTGACACTGATGTGGTTTTGTCTGTTGTGCTGGCTGGTTGTAGAGTATGAATGTGCAGAGGTATTAAAGTAGTATTTGAGCTTCCCAATCTCACTGCTGAGTTGAAAATAGTGCACCAACCAAAAATATCCAGTCAACTGCATCCTGTGGTCAGAAACTGACACCAGATCTAGTGAAAGCCAGTAAGCATTTAAAAACACCAGAAATATATTCCAGTGCAGCAAATATAACTACGGCAGGGTGCTGTGCTAAGAATGGTCTGGCTTCAAAATAATAAGTATCTGGAAGTCCTGTAGTAGTTCCTTGAAGTTAATGCTGTTTGTTAATCAATCCAACATACATGTGAGTTTAAAAGATTATATACACCTAGACTAAAATACATTTACTCAACTCACACATTTTATGTTACCACAAGTTTATTTTTGCAAATTCAGTTAATGGGTCTTTTTAAGTGATTTTTACTTTTATACAGACTCCAGAAATGTGTAAACTGCATTTAATGACTTTTAGAACTTTCTGATAGGCCAACTGCTACAGTTAGGAGTTAATTGGAAGCACATCTGTGGCTGTATTTAAGGGCATATCTTTAGAATTAGGGCCTTTGATATCATGGGTAAATACAACACATTCAACTGAACATGCAGAGAGCATCTGTACAAATAGCTGCATGGCAGAATCTTTGAACCGAACAGACACATAGTAGACACATAACTGAGCTCCAAGAAAGCAAGAAAACAACTGTGTTGAAGCTACCAGTTACCAAAACATCAAGTAAATCAGTGTCGTACATTGCTTTGACCTTAAACGCTGCCCTTTTGCTGAGAAAGGGCCTAACACAATTGAGGGAAGATGATTATATAGATACAGTGCATCCGGAAAGTATTCACAGCGCTTCACTTTTTCCACATTTTGTTACGTTACAGCCTTATTCC
>JAUZSU010009451.1:0-11208 GCA_034780255.1 Parotocinclus maculicauda
GAAACAGTCGGAAAAATGGCGTTCTTAAAGTTAAGTCGTTCTTAAAGTTGTTCTTAAATCCCTAAGATCAATCGTTACCGGGAAACGCACCCCTGCTCATTATCAAAATGATCAAAGGCATCTGCTTTCGATCCAGAGATAACTAAACCCCAGCTCCATTTTCAGTCAATGAGCCAGTCCATGCAGAATTACAGTCCACAAGTTGTAGCCAAATACAAACTGTGATTTTTGTGATGTGGGTTTAAAGACAATTTGTAAAGATGAGTATTCATCAGTCTGATTTTTTTATGAACAAATGAGACGAAAGTTGAGCAATGCATGTTTATATATCAGCAGCATTAGCACATTCTTATATACAAGGCTGTTCTTGGTTCTGATTTGATCTAACCTAGAGATTCTATATCCTGCAGACATGTGGTGTTGTGGTGGGGGTTATTATCTTTGCTGTTGTTTGCAAGTTTGCGATCGATTCACTCGACCTTTGCTTCGTCCCTCGTTTACGTCTTTTGGACTGTGTTTTTCCTGTGTCGTGTACCGAACCTTGGACTGTCTGACCTTGTTTTTGCCTGTTTTTATCTAATAAAGATCCTGCCTGCATCTGTACGCTGCGTGTGTCTCCGCCATTACTAGTATCACTACTTCTAACAAATGCATGTGAATCAGCCCGGTCCTAAAACCTGCAAACTTAAAAGCATTTACATTGTTATGAAAGCAAATGGCAGCTTTGAAAGCAAATGGCAATTATTTTAGGTTTCATTACTATTAAAGAACAAATCTGCTGTAAGGACATTGAACTGTTAGCCGTTAGCATGAGACCGTTCTATCTCCCGGGGGAATTCTCGCATGTTATCGTGATAGCGGTGTACATTTTCCTCTCTTTTACGCTGACCCTGCTTGTGATGTCCTGCCCTCAGCTGTGTGTAGGCTGCAGATGCTGCACCCACAGGCCCTGCTTCTTATTTATGGAGACTTTAAACATGTATCTCCATCCTTCACTCTGTCCACCTTCTCCCAGAATGGACTTTTTATGCCAACACAAAGGAGGCGTATAACTCATCATCTCTCCCTCCCCTGGGAAGATCTGATCACAATCTGGTTCATCTTCTGCCTGTGTACAAACCGCTTGTACACAGAGAACCAAGTGAAGAAATCCAGAATTTTTCACCCGCACAGTAAAGAAATGGTCTAAGGAGACTGAAGAGGTTCTGAAAGACTGTTTTGAAACAACAGTGTAGGAAGAACTGAGTGATCCTAATGGGGAGGACACTGACAGTCTCACTCACTGCATTACGGACTATGTTAGCTTCTGTGTGGAGAACACCGAAGAGTCCCCAGCAAAGTCTGTTCGGTGTTTCTCCAACAATAAGCCATGGATAAATCCGGTCACAAGATCCCCAGATCAGGTGACAAGGATGAGCTGAAAGCTGTGCAGAATAAATTGAGTAGGATGATCAGGGAGGGGAAAGCCAGCTACAGGAGGAAGCTGGAGGAAAAGTTACAGCAGAACGATGTCAGTGAAGTTGGATGATGCTGTCATTTATCTTCTACACAGAGATCTTTCTCACCTGGAGAAGCCCGGGAGCACTGTGAGAATCATCTTCTTTGATTTCTCCAGTGCTTTTAACACCATACAGCCAGGGCTCCTGAGGGACAAGCTGGAACATAGTGGAGTGGACAGTCACCTGGCGAACTGGATTCTAGACTACCTCACCAAACCGACCACAATATGTGAGGGCAAGGGACTGTGCGTCTGAGATGGTGGTCAGCAACACGGGCACCGTTCCTTTTCACCCTGTACACTGCTGACGTCAGGTACACCTCACCGAACTGTCTCCTACAGAAGTTCTCTGATGAATCAACATAACTAATGAGGAGGACGGCGAGTACAGAGAACTGATTTAGGACTTTGTGGACTGGTGTCGGCAGAACCACCTTCAGATTAATGCAGGGAAGACCAAAGAACTGGTGGTGGATTTCCGCAGGGTCAGGCATCCCCCTCCATCAGTAAACATCCAGGGTATGAACATCGAGAGAGTGGACTCCTATAAGTACCTGGATGTTCACCTAAATAACAAGCTGGACTGGTCAGTCAACACCACTGCATCTTACAAAAAAGGCCAGAGCAGACTACCTACTGAGAAGACTAAGGTCATTTGGAGTGCAGGGAAAACTCCTGTGGCCCTTCTTTGACACGGTGGCATGTGCCATCTTTTATGGAGTGGTCTGTTGGGGTGGCAGCATCTTGACGGCAGACACTGAGAGATTGGACAAACTCATAAAGAGGGCCAGCTCTGTCCCAGCTGACCACATATACACAGCAGACAATCTCATGTAAATACAATCTCAAGAGTTCTTGACTTTTATTATTCAAATTATATATACTGTACTGTTTATTTATCTTGATATCCTTTGCTGCTGTAACACAGCGAATTTCCCCACAGTGGGGAACTAAAGGATAATAAAGGATTATCTTATCTTATCTCTTATCTTATTAACCAGTCACAATCAAACCATGTTCATAAATCAGTCTTACCTACCCCAATTGCCATTAGTATGGGGATCTGGTAAATCCACTTAATGTTTCCTGCACTCAGTTCCCAGCACCTAGGAGATAAAAAGTCAACAAGGGTTGTGAGAGAATCTGTAGATAATTAATTCTTTTTTAGTGAGTGTGTTCTGCATGTGTTTTGTGGATTTCTCTGTACATGAGTCCACATCAGAAGATGGACAAAATAACAGAAAAACACAAATCTATAACAATATGATGGCACTGGTAACTTTTTGGAACACAATTTACCTTCAGACCATCTCTAATCCTGGTTGGGATGCTGATATGCAAGTCAGGATTGATTTGTGGTGAATGGAAATTTTTTTGGCGACAAATCAGGTGGTGAAATTGTTATTTAAGGGAGTACAGGTATGCACTGTTTAGGTACAGAAGTCTTTTTACGCTACTGTAATGTAAATATAAATGGTATTTCAACAAAAAAAACTGTGCAAAAATACACAAATGCATGGATACAGCTTAAAACACACTGTCATATATCACGCCCTCCAGGAAATACATAACACTGTCGTTCTTTATTTACCATCACACACTAACGACGACACTGTAGAACCAAAATATTAATGTGCACAATGGTACATAAATAAGCATAACCCACTGACTGCACACAACCCAGAGGGAATGAGTCTACTTGAATACTTGAATTTCCAGAACAGTCAATGCAATGTCATATATTAAATGCTATCATTCTCAAAATATGTCAACAAAATATTGTATATTGTATAATGTATATTTATGGCAGGAAAAATGCACAGGCTAAACCCTTTTTAATTTATCCAGCTGTCAGAGATTAAAACACAGATTTTTATCTCCTATTACAACGTGTTATAAATAGTAAGATCTTGGTCGTTAAAGCGATCGGACATTGATCAGATGGCCATTAAACAGCGCTTATTTATATAGAGGCCATAGAAGGAGCTTGACTTCATCTTGGTGTTTATCCAAGCAGGTTTAAATAATATTTACAGTATATATATGGGTGCTTATCATGCTGTATCCGGGGAACAATATGGAGAGAGTGCTTTTTTATGTCTTGTGCCGTTTCTGTTATTTTGTCCACACCTGTATGATTAAAAAGGTCAAACACTTGCCGTGTATCTGCGAACATCACCCTGACAATGGCCCAAGCTGACACAAAGAGTGCTGGAACACCTGCAGTCACACACAATGCATGATGGGAATGATCCACAACTCAGTTCAACTTTTGAATCTGGTTTGTCATGTGGAAATCAAATTAATAACACTAATTGACAAAAAACTCGTAGCAGGGCAAGATAAATGTTTAATTGCTCTAAAACTGTCTGCCCTGCCTGTCAACAGGTTTATTGCCAATCGAGCATTTTTAGACCAGCTCTGAACGCCAGTTTCTGCAAACTATGATTGTTCAGGATCTTCAAGCGCAGCGGCAACATCTGTGGGCAAATGTGCTGTTTTCCTCCAGTGCTGCCCAATTGTATCTTATCATTTATCCATGCTAGATGCTGCCCAAAAGGGTAACAAGAGCCTCCTTTTAATTGTACAGTTTTTACTCAATAATCATATCCTTTTATTCTAACATTGTAATCACTTACATATATCATCATTACATTAACAAAATAAATTTTAGTGGATTACATCAACTCCTTTTTTAGTTACAAATACTGTACGTATTAGTTATTTTTAGTTATTTAATGATGTATAATAAGAGGGTCGAATTGTTTACCTCAAAGTCAATGTTATGCAGTGATCACTTGAATGGTCCATATTGGTTTAGTATGTGTGTGTTTAAATGGAAATATCCCACAGTTCTGTCAGGATTTGTATCATGAGAAAGGGTAAAAGTGTTTTTTTTTATGCCACGAATGACTAAACACAATCTTGAAGTTGTTTTACTGTTTTTTTTTACATATTTTATTTGCCTTTCCCATTAATCTGATTAGGTTTCACCTTTCTGCTATTCCCGGTCTTTAGCCCATCAATAATAGCCATTCCTAAACAAACTGGGAGTGCAACTAAAAATTCCCAGATTCCGATTATACAGGACAAAGGGTTTGAAGTTTGTCTTTGTGCGATACAAATGTACGTAAATGCAAATGTAAATAAAACATCTTAGAGTCTAATGAACAACATTGAACATCAATCAACATCTCTCACCGTTTAACAATAAGACACTAATTACAAACAGATGCCTCTGCTTTTACAAGAAATGTCAGACATTCTGCTTCGAGTGTCATTGGCCTTTATTTTGTTGGTGAACTATTGCAAAGCTGTGTCGCTAATTAAGTAATTAAGTAGGCTTAAGCATGTTATAACAATATGTAATTAACTCACACTTCAGGCTCTCTGTACTATTTTTTGTACACATTTTGGTTTATTGTTACCCTCTAAAATATGAATTGCTTTCAGTTTAGCCCAACAGGAATTCCATTCAAAACGCTTGGCTGTGTTCCAGTGTCACTTCCACAATGTTGACGTTCAGGGTCTGTGAGCATTTGCTCATAAAAGCAAGCATATCCATTTAACAAATGCTGAGCATCAAACGGAATTTGGGATTAAACAGGGTGTCATATACTGTATGTCTGCCTGGAATAGAAGCCATGAGAAGACATGAGATAAAGGATAAGTTCTGTCATGTGATGAAAGAAACCTTTGATATTAACATCAGACATTATGGCTTTTAAAACATTTGATATGAAATGACTTTAAAACTTGTTATAGTTGTTCATTTTGAGCACGTAATGAGAAAAGAGGGAGGGAAAAAATAGGAAGGGAGGATAGATGTGTAAATGCATACCAGGCTTTTTTAGTTTAATGAGCTCCATTGTGTTGGCTGTGCTCGCTCTGTCCTAGCAGTTATCACGACATGAAATAGCAGAAACGAATTCTCAGAATTCTTCTCAGTAGAAAAAGAAAACTACACTGAATTCTCAAGTTTTGCTGTATCTTTCGAAACACGCGTAAACTCTGTAATTTGGTACAATTTTTGGTACAATATTTTCTTATTGTATTTGATATCTGTTAATGTTTGGAAGTTTGTGAACAGTTTGTGAATTTTAGATTACAGTAATAAGAGTGGAACAATTTGTCTTGGATCTCGTCATTTGCTTAATACCTGGCACTTAAATTTATCAGTTGAGCTACGTGACATGTTCAATCCCAAACTCAGTTCATAAACTATGATTTAATAGACAGTGGTTCACTAATTTAGATTAACATCGGCTCATGCTCAGTGCAGATTACGTTTTTGTTGCTTTTTCTTTTTACAGCTACAGTACTCTAGTCTTAATGCAAATAAATTCCCATGGGGCTTACAATGGTTAGTAATGAACACAACTGCAATTAGCAGCTATTCTAGCGACCGGAGTTCACCAATAAAGTGTTTTGCTTTTCATTTTCAATCCATTACTCACGAAATTACATAATTTTGTATACTTTATTATAAAATAAGCTCTTAAGACTCCGCTATGATACAGTATAGTCTGTATTCATGATAAATTAAATACAATACAACTCAATTAATGTATATAATCTTATACAGTTTGGATTTTCTGAGAGTCTGGAATAGATTAATTCGATTTACATATTTTTTTATGGAACAAAGTTAGCTTGGTACTCTTTGGTAATCGGTTTTGGTTCTCGACAACTTTTGTGGAAGGAATTAATAACGAGAACCAACATAGGGCTGTATTTCTGCAGACATATCACTTAAACCGCCATCTGATTTTTACACTAGTTTTAAAAAGAACCAGTCAAACAAATGAGATAAAAATATTATACTCATTATAGTCATTTGTTTATTTAGGAATATGTTCCGATATTACATATCTTTAAGTATGTAAACCCGTGCATTCGGTATCTGGGGTGACTTGGAGCAATTTTAGCCCATTATTCCATATAGAACAGCCCCAATTCTCTGATTTTGTTGGGTTTCCGCATATGAACATCTTCCACAGTGTTGCTAGTTTTATTAAGATCAATATTGTGACTTGGTCATTTTAAAACAGGCCCAAACTGTGATACCACCACCACCATGTTTCATAGGCATAAGGTTTTTATACTGGAATGCAGTGTTTGTCTTTGTCCAGACATAACACTTCTCATTTGACAGTGTGTCCAATTTCTTTAAATATGGGTTTGTTACCTTTTCCAGCCTGATGAGCATCAACTTTTTTTCAAAGGTCCTCAGAAATCTCCTTTGTTTTACCATGTCGAGTCATGAAGAGCATTTTCAGCAGTTCTTACTGTTCTGTTTGTTTCTGTTCTTTAAATACATCCAGGAAATAAATAACTGTGTTATCTTTATCAACTTTTATAGCATGTGTGTAAATATGATAGTGTTTTAGCCACAAGTATAGAAGGCATAATCCATTTAAGCACATGGACATTAAGCCCCATCCTTGCTCAAACTTCAACAAATACAATCTGGTAATGTAGTTCCACTTTTTTCCAGCCTTGATTTGCAACCAGTGATTGCATGTGCACACACTCACCCCAGCCAATAAGTGTGAAGCCCCACAGGTACTTGGAGTCAGAAAAGAAGGCCATGAAGACAAGGCTGTGTAAGTAAAGTCCCTCCACCAGGATCCAGTAGTAATTGGTCGCCAGAAAGTAGATGAAGAGCAGAACTGTGATCTTACAACCGACCTGCAAAGTATTGATTAGTATTAAAGTTTGCAAAACGGAACAGTATATATATTTACTGATCACTTTATTGGGTATTTGTTAATATAGTGTCGGTTTTATCAGTTCCCCTTACCATATATATGCTCTTTTTTATAGTTCTAAAATGACCGTAGTCCATCTGTTTCTCTACATACCCTGTTCTCTAATGGTCAGTACTCCTACAGGACCACCACAGATCAGGCACTATTTGGGTAGTTGATCATTCTCAGCACTGCAGTGGTGTGTTAGTGTGTGTTTTGCCTGTATGAGTGGTTTAGACACGGCAGTGCTGCTGGAGTTTTAAGCATTGTGTTCACACACAATACACTTTATTAGACATATCTAACATGTTGCTTCACTAATTCACCCAAAAATGAAGAGGATCCCAAAGGAACTGCTGACTAATCTGATCCTGTCCATCACTGTTTTGGCACTCTTGGGTGATCATACACCCTACTGAACAGTCAATGTCGGGCTCTCTCATCCAATTTAACATGCTTCTGTACACCCCCATGAATATATCACTTGCTACTCAAGCACCATAATTTGATTTGCATCTCATTTGCATAATGAAACATTTCATTTTTTTAGTAAATTCCCCTGATAACTCGTTTGTCTGTTCCAGTGCTTACAAGATGCAGCTATCGGACTTTACATGCAATAAAAATATCTTTTTTTTTTAGCTTTTTAGTTTGCTAAACACTTCGTTTTAAAATGCTATAAATCTCTGGTACCAATATACTGGAACAAAAAAAAACCTAGATTAACTTTGTGAATATTTTACAAGAACAACAGTAGAACGTATCGATTTATACATTGAATTTTACACAATGCAGTTAGGCTATAAACTATGTACTCTGTGATCTGTTATATGGTATTTAGAATAGATAGATAGATAGATAGATAGATAGATAGATAGATAGAGCACCACGTCACAAGACAAACATTGGTCCATGGACAGGAAACTCCCCAGATTAACAAACAAACAAACTGTGATCAATTAAGCACTAATAAGGCAAGAATGAATTCAAGAGGCAAATTGCAGAAGTCTCAAAAAAGAATAGTCAACTCTAAATATTAAGTATTTGCCCAAATTGGGTGTATTTGTCTATAAACAGGTAAATACTTATAGTTCTACATCATTATACCATGTAGATATCTGACGAAAAGTTCTAAAAAAGAGAGAGATCTGAGAAAAATCTTCTGAAAACACAAATTTGTGCCATTCTCAAAACTTTTGGTTGTAACTGTAGTATACAGTATAAAAATGACAGCATTTACATGTTTAATTACAAAAAACAATCAATCAGAACATATCTCACTGACCACTTTGAACACAAAACAGGCGAAAAAATAGCAGGCATTAAAAGGGAATAAAACAATGATTACAGGCAAAGCGTTCAAATGTGTAAAATTAAAGAGAATCTAATGAGAAATATACCCTTTTATCTCAGTTGGCAGGTGATTAAGGGAGATGTTAATGCATAGATGGGGTTGTTATAATCAGTGTATTCACAGTAGCATCTCTGAGATATTGAATGTGATCAATTATATATCATTTATCATTCATCTGTGAAAGGAAACAAATCATGGAATAATTGATAGTATTTAAAAACTCTCAATTTATATTCAATTCCGACCCACAAATAAAACAGTTCAGTATTCAAGCAACATCTGTAATCTTCATTAGCTCTAGATTAAAGGGTCTGCTGCTACTGATCATGTGTTTAACCAAAAGTGAGAAATCTAAGAGAATGAACTTACATACTGCGTCTTGTCCAGATTGCTAATGGAGATGGCACTGATGTCGTCCATGAGCACAGCGTCGTACTGCTGCTCACCACCATTGGCATCGACCACCAGGTCCTTAACGAAGATGATGATGGCCCGCAGCATAAAGGACACAAACAGGTGCATGTGGATGTAGTTCCTGGTGCAGTGAAGACGCCTGTGTAGTAGATACATTTATTGACTAAAACTTCTGCAGACGAACTTAAAGCAAGTGACTTTGGCAAATTTTGCATTATTGGTCTTAATGCATTCTGTGAAATTAGGCATGATATTAAATTATTTACCAGCATGTTGCTGTGGCCCCAACCACTTTAAAATCTAGGATCTCGTTAGTCACGTATCATTGGAGCCCTATTAGTATAAATAGTTTGCTTTTAACATAATAAGCCATTAGTTCCGCTTTAATGCATATTCAGAATTACATAGAGCTACCCAAGCAGGAATAACCAAACCCAAGATCATTGGCTCACAGTAGCCACAGGTACGTATTTGTGATGCCCTTCATTTTGGTGCAAATCACGTCTAAGAGTGAACTGAGTGGGCATTTATTTTATTGAACCCCAACAGGTTTGGTGATCTGTCTGTCAGTATACAGACTGCATTATAAAGAACGGATGTGAGAAGTTTTTTGCTGGTTTGACTTTCCCAAGGATGCGACTTTATCCAATTTAATTGCTAGAGAAACGTAATATCCACACACACAGACCTATTTTTTATCGCAACAGGTATTTTCCAGTTACACTCTCATCACCAAGAGGGGTTATGTTGGAAAAGGGTAAAACAGTGAGCAGGTTTATCCGGCTGAGATGACGGAAAACTCAAATCTAGCACTAAAAAGCAAGGGAATTAAAAAATAAATGAAAAGGAATACACAGAGCCATTATTGGCTTTCACTACTATGCTTTGTTTGAAATGCATTAAGGTTACCAAGATCACCCATTCCTCGGAACAGACCCTATAATTTTGGTAATGCAAAACATCACACCAGGGACACCTGTGCTGAAAGGCTGCAAATGGAACGGTCTGAATGTAAATCTAGTCTTGTTCAGAGAGAAGCCAGTTAGTGCTATAGTTTGAATTACTATTCTGGATCAAGGGCCTGTTTGTATGGCGTTGGTTATTTATAATGTCAGATTGCCTGGGTATAGACGGTCCTTGCTGTGTGGAGTCTGCATGTCCTCCCCATGTCTGTGCCGGTTACTCTGGTCTCCACTTACAGTCCAAAGATGTGCAGGTAAATCACTTTCGTAATTTGCACAATATATATATATATATATATATATATAGCTATTGTGCAAGTGTTTACACTAAATATTTGCAGCTATAGCCTGTAAAAGCTGATTTTCTCTACAAACTGTGTACAAATGTCTTGTATTTTCTGATTGTGCTCTAAAAATACTAATGAACAATCATATATGGTCATTATACCATATATTGCTGAAACAACAGGCCTAAGACTTTTGCACATATCTGTGTGTGAAAAGGAATGTGAGAAATAAGAGATGGAGACAGAGATAATGAGAAACAATGAGAGTGAAAAAGCTGAAACAAAAATCTTAGGCTGCATTCTACAGTACATTCTACAAAACATATGACAGGGAGGAAAAAACTAAATTAAATTGACATTAATCATGGGCATGAAATGTAAAGAAAGTGACATGCACAAAGTATGTCACAACAACATACAAGGGCACAAATGCACACTCAGATGTCGAATAAAATGTCAAATTACAAGCAACCAAGCTTTGAGGATCCGTTACAAGACAGCTCATAAAAGTTTAAAGAAGTACCTGAAATATCCAATGATGAAAATGGCAACCAGCAAGGAGCTAAAGGACACAGCATAGCCCACAGTGTACATAATGTGTAGGCGCTCAAAAAAGTCTTTCTAAAAGCAAACAGGAAAAAAACTATTAGATTATTATTTATTATATGGTTTTAACACTTGCATTCATCAACAAGTGGAAAACGGTTCTGATTGGCTTTACCTTGCCCCTCTCTTTACCTGGTGTCAGGAACCACAGACATTCAGAATAATTTACCCAGGTTCTGTTTTCGATGGAGACCCAGGATCCATTCACATCACAATTACGATAGGCAAAGCCTGAAGGACAAAACATTAAGTAAATCTGTATACAGTCGATTCCGGTTAATGGGACCACATCGGGACGCGATCGTTTTGGTCCTAATAACCGGCTGGTCCGGTTAAA
>JAUZSU010009462.1:0-11207 GCA_034780255.1 Parotocinclus maculicauda
CACACACACACACACACACACACACACACACTCTCTCTCTCTCTCTCTCACACACACACACACACACACACACACACACTCTCTCTCTCACACACACACACACACACACACACACTCTCTCTCTCTCTCTCTCACACACTCTCACTCTCTCTCTCACACACACGCTCTCACTCTCTCTTACACACACATACTCACTCTCTTACACACACATACTCACTCTCTCACACACACACACACACACACTCTCTCTCTCTCTCTCTCTCTCACACACACACACTCTCTCTCTCTCTCACACACACGCTCACACTCTCTCTCTCTCTCACACACACGCTCACACTCTCTCTCTCTCACACACACTCACTCTTGCTGTCTCACATACACTGTTTCTCTCTCTTTCTCTCTTTATGTGTATATATATATATATATAGTCTGTCTTTGTGTTTGTCTGTGTCTCTCTTACTCTGTCTTGGTGTTTCTCCAGGATTTCTTGGAGTCCACTGTGAGATTGAAGAGGATGAATGTGACAGTTCACCCTGTCTCAACAACGGGAAGTGCATTGATCAGATCAGCACCTTCGTCTGCGAATGCCCTCAAGGTGAGGACTTTGTTTTGGAAACTGCACTGCTTTGTTAGTATTGATGTTACTCTCTCAGTGGAAATGCTGTCAATACAATCTGGCAAAACATCTAAAGAAAAGAAAGAAAAAGGGATACTTTAATTTTCATTTATGCAAATTAGTTGATTTAAAGAACATTTGGGGTGATATTGTAATTTTTATACATGTAAATAATTAGATTTGAATAACATATTTTATATAACATATATATATATATAATATATATATATATAATATATATACACTATACTACATTATATTATATATAATATATTATATATAAAATATAACATATTTATCAAATATAACATATTTTATATAAGTGATATTTGAGTTTTTTAACATGTAAATAAGTTGATTTAAAAACATTTGGACTGCTGAAAAACATTACTTTTAATGGTGATTTAAATATCATGTTGTTGTAAAAGCAAAAATGTATTGATTCTGCCACTGATTAAACCTAAATGATCCTGCTGTATTTGATGCTGAGTAATTGTGTGTGTGTGTGTGTGTGTGTGTGTGTGTGTGTGTGTGTGTGTGTTAGGCTTCGCCGGAGAGATGTGTCAGGTGGATGTGGATGAGTGTACGAGCACGCCATGCCACAACGGAGCCAAGTGCATCGACCGGCCGAACGGCTACGAGTGCGAGTGTGCAGAAGGTACCGATACTTCTTCCCTCTACGGTGTCCTGCTCTGCTCTGTTCAGTAGTACCACTACAGAGCGTAATAACACCTCAGTGGCATAGAGCAGCTCTAAAGCTGTACTATTTAATCTAATGTCGATCGGCTGCACCCGGAGTTTCGATCCCTGTGCCGAATGAAAGCCTGCTTCCTTCAGTCTCGTTACTGGAGAGCTGGAATGAAGCGTTTTCTCGGCGTCGCTCTTCCTTTAATCGTAACCACCTCCCTCTGCCTTAGGTTTCACGGGTACCCTGTGCACGGTAAACATAGACGACTGCAACCCGAAGCCTTGTCACCACGGCTTGTGTAAGGACGGCATCGCTACCTTCACCTGCGAGTGTTTCCCGGGTTACATGGGTCAGATCTGCAGCGAGCAGATTAAAGAGTGCCAGAGCGAACCGTGCCAGAACGGAGGCCACTGCATCGATCTCGTCAACGAGTACCAGTGCAACTGCCTGCCTGGAACCTCTGGTGAGACACGCACGCACACACACGTTTGCCTTGCTGATTTTTTACTTTCCATCGGCATGAATAGCAATGAAGCTACTTAGTTATCCTCAGTAACCTAAAGCAAGTATGATTTCCTTTTTTTTGTTTTTTTAAATACAAGTATAAGCCATTTTTTTTAAGGTAGTAAAGTAGTGAGGACCAAGAAAAACATCCTCACAAATAAAAATTCCTGGTTTTAATATAATTGTAGGGATATTTGGTCTTCACAAGTATAGCAAGACAAGTGAACATGCGTGCACACACACACACACACACGCACACAGGTACTGTAGTAGAGCATTTAGAAAACGCCACAATTGCTACTTACTGATCTGAGTGAAGGATTTGAACGAACCCACAACCTTTAGAAGTCCAGAGTCCTGATCACAAATCCACACTGTCTCATTTATTTAATCCATGAACGTGTCCACCCTAAACAAAGTCATTTTATTATTTATTTCTATAGCTTTTTACAATGGAGCATTGTCTCAAAGCAGCTTTATAATATTATATTATCTTAAAGGGCCAATCCCAAATTGAGCAAGCCTAGGGCGACAGTGGAAAGGAAAAACTCCCTGAATATAGAAGGTAGAAACCTTGGGAGGACCAAGACTCAAATAGGGACCCGTCCTCCTTGGGTGGCCTAGACGTTAATTGAAATAATTAATTTGTAGTAAAAGTAAAATTAAGTAAATAATGCGATGTAAATCAATAATAAAATTTAAATTAGTAATACAATTCTAAATAAATAACAAAATAGATTTAAAATGAGTTCTCAGTGGTAAGTTATCAGAGGCACATCGTCTCCTAATAATTAAATGATGAGGGCGTTACTGCACTCTGGCATGACCTGGGCATGGTGGGACTGGGTTCTGTTGATGAAGACCAGTAAAGTGATGCTAAGGTGGAGGGGCATCCAAGAAAAAGTCCTAAGTCTCATTCTGTATTAGTGGCCTAAAGTTTTGTGCCTCGGCAGCCTCATATACTTGCAGCTCTAGAAGACTGAAATCTAAAAGGCTGACTTGACTTTTAGCAACATAACCCTTGTCCTTAGCGATCAAGACCTAATGTTAGTGACTGTAATATTCTTTGACGTCATCATTGCCATCGCACAATAATGCATATTTCTGATGGTACATCTCGTCACTCACTCTCAGGTTCCTCTTGATAATTCGTTTTTAAGTGATTTAAAAGCAGTATAATGCCCTGACCCAGATCAGGAGGAGCGTGGAGGGGTTATTCTGACAGGCCATGTCCCTCCATGCTCTCCTGTATGTATGTCTATACTGACGCACCATGGCCATAAAGCTGATGGATGGAGTGAAATCAAAGATTCACAGGTGATCTCTGACCCCCAGCTACTGCAAATGGACCCCGGCATCTGTGCAGAGGCAGTAAACGGGTCTGGAGCGTGCCCTTTGTGGCCACTCCTGAGTGCTGGGCTTATGGAAACACTTAGCCAGGGTCCTGCCAAAGGCCTCATTATAAAACTCAGTTCAGCCTTTCTCTAGGGGTGTTTTTATCGTTTTTTAAGAATGAGGTGGGGGAGGTGGGGTTTATGTCAACTCAAACTTTGGTATCAAGCAGGTTTAATTTTTAAACAAGCCTTATTTTGTATTTTTGTCTTCTCTCATTTAAGAGAGAATTTAAGTTCAGGTGTGATTTATATGTATATTGGTATTAGTCTTAATACAGCTTATAGGTTTATTTCAGTTTCATTCATCTATTTCTTTTATATTTGTAGTTTCATTTATTAAACTTGTGCAACATTACAGAAAAATTAATGTAATTCATGGCCAGGCTTTTTTTTAATGTTTTCTGGCTGAATGTGAGACAACAAATATGTTAATATGTGGAAAATGAGGCAGGCTATAGTTGTAATCTTTATTCCTAATATATTATATTCTTCATCATGTGGACTATATGTTTAAATTTGCACAGCTCTTGAGAAGTCTTAATAAATATGACCTGGTATCTGCAATTTTCCTAATAATGAAAAATGCCTTCAGGAAGAAGAGTCTTCCAAATGAGAATTTGAAGATGGAAACTGAGTCACAGGCTCAAAAATAAAACTCGATACTAAAGAGAAGAAAGGGACCTAAAAGAAGAAAAATTCAAGCCTCCTTTTTCTCCACGGCTTCCCAGTGCTTGTTGGTTGAGGGTGATTTTTCTTTGCGCCCATGAAAAGAAACATTTCCATGGAAAAAAAGTGTGCATGGCTAGCAAATTGAAAATCCATTTGTTGAACAAGTACCTCTCATGTAGGAAAAAAGAGCAGGGATCTGGTCAGGAGTAATATGACATGTGTGCTAATAGCATGCTTTCCATAGCGCCATCTGTCTAAAGGAAAGGTCAGGCGAAGACGGCAGGCACATGGCAGGTGATGGAGAGTGTGAAGTGGGCTGAGGACAGAGGGAGGAGAGATAAAAACGGGTGTAATCTTCGGTGACAAACTGAGCCAGGCTCTGACATCATATGAATAACATAATTGAGCAGCTGTAAATTGAGAGGGGCCGCTTTCGATGTGTCAATAAACAAGTTCAAGGTGACACACCGGATCAATACAGCGCGACAAGACCCATCCGACAAATTTACTGCAGAGTAATTGGGTGCAAAATGACTCAACTCAACCCTCAAAGAGCAGGAAAAAGAAGAACAACAACAAAAAAATCAAAGCGGCCGTCGTTGCCCTCTGGCAACAGTTTGTACATGTCACATATGGCTTGAGGTGGCATTGGCAGACAATAATGGATTTTGTTTTTTTCCACGTTGGATGAATGTGTGTGTATGAGTATGTGTATAAGAAGCTGGGAAATAGAGAATGCGTGTGTTTGTGTGTGTGTGTGTGTGTGTGTTTGTTAATAGGCCTAGCTGTTTTTTATTATTATGAAGAAATTTAAAAAGCACAATCCTGCTATTTATTACACATAAACAGGTATGTAGGTGGCATATAGCTCAAGTAATTGCATTATTCAAATTCAGACACTTCAGAACAGATCCAATACTGGTATTGACAAAATCCATCCATCTGGCATGAGGTAATCATAACTTCTCATTCACAGTGCTGCTATCAATTGAAACAGGTACATCGCTGGCGCTAACGAGATGATCCTAATTGATTTTGGGGCATACCATCATTAACCTCAAATGTCAGCGCCTCCTCCTCAATTGCTGAGATATCGATTTGCTAATGGGAGTCCAATAGAGGCTGATGGTTAAACGGAGGCATAAACATGACTCTCACTCTGACGATAAATGGATCGCTGGGTTTTGAAATCATCCAACACGAGGGAAAATGAGAGGATGAGAGTGAGATAAGTAAAATGCATGGTGGGGAGGGGGGGGGGGGTATGGGGTCATATTTATGTCTTTCTTTATGTAGTTTGTCTTTTTAATGCGTTACAACAAAGCTACACAACTGCACAAATGCATGTACACAAGTCTACAGTTTACAGACACAACTAAACACTCATTAGTTGTCACTTAATAAAATTAGTTTAAAGTCTCCAGAATTGTAGGGCAATGGTTTGGGAATTCCAGCTTCCATTACTCCAAAGACATGGTTCATATCACTTGATGGACTTGGAGCTTTGGGGCAAAGTAAAGAAAAGGATATGAGATATTAACTGTTTTGGTTGCTTATGGAAAACTGTGTGACTTTCAATTTCATGACACACAGGCAGGTTTACTTAGATTGACATAAAGGTGGTCAGAAATGTTTACATACTCTAAGTATCTATTCGAATGTATTGAACAGAATCACCAGATTAACTGTTTACATGATAAACTAAACCCAGAAGCATATTTCATATATAAATCCAGGTGATTCACGTGATTGATAAACAATAGTTTTAAGGTCTGATCTTTAGTAGGGAGTGTGTAAATACTTTATATATATTTATATTTTATTATTGGTTTTGTATGTTTGTTTATTTGGCTTCATTAACACCGCTATCGGCATTCGTGGCTATCTTAGAGACACACACAAGGTTATATCTATACACAAGTTCATCTCAAGACTAGTCATACACACACATACACACACACACACGATCAGTCAATGCCCATTTGGAATAATCAATTAACCTATGCATGTCTTTAAACTGTGGGAATCTGGAGTACCCGGAGTAAACCCACGCAAACATAGGGAGGACATGCAGACTCTAGACAGAAAGGACCCAAGCCGCCCCAACCTGGAATTGAACCCGGGACCTTCTTGCTACCGTGCTGCCGCATATTATTGGAACTGTACTTATTACTACAGCCAGTTAAAGCATGAGTGCTTGATTCTCTACGTTAGCTTTAGATATAATATTTCTGGTTTTCAGTTTTATGTACATCATTCACTTTATCCTGGATAATGGAGAACACAAACATAAAAAACTAATGTGAACAAAGGTTTTGCCACCTGTCTAGATAACCTTTAATTGTTTTTTAAAGATCTTAATTCCTGACTGATTATTAATTGTTTCATAACATGTGTTACCTTCTGGATCTTACCTTTCTAGCTATGCTCTTATAAAAAAACACGATATTTTTTTATAGTTAGTGGAGTCTCATGATACACTTGCACAAATATGTTTTATTGATACACTCTGAGTTCTTAACAACTGATTTCATAAAGTATTACGTTTTCTCTCCAAGCATTTTTTCTGGGACCAGTTTCAGTCCCCACACTCTAAGCACTGTAAGCCACTCAAGCTCGGCACTAACGATCACGGCTGCAGTGTCCCCCAGTTCGATCCAGACCTCAGACTCCGTCTGTGTGGAGTCAGAATACTTTCCATGTAACTTTGTGTACAGGTGTAACCTTCTGTAGGTCGTAAAATAGCTATTGATGCTAAAAGATAGTTTCAATTTTCATTTCCTTTTACATGTATCATCTTGGCCAGTGCTTTCATAGATTAAATAATAATTCCCTGTGTGTTATTTTAATTGTATTTTAAACTCAGTGCACCACAGAGCAGACAATGCCTCAACCCTGTGTGATGTTTGGGACCCCAGGTTGGAAAACATGGATCTAGGATGGTTCCCTTGTCTTGATTCTCCCAAGGTGTCTTCCTTATAACATTTATAGACATTTTCCTTGCCACTGTCACCCCATGTTTGCTCAAATAGGGCTGTAGGCCTAGATATATGTAAAGCTGCTTTGAGACACTGCTCAGCTGTAAAAAGTGTTATATAAATAAATTTAACTTATATTTTAGTCAGTATGCTATAGTCTTCTCATTTAGAACCTGTAACGTCACATGGGGTGGCCAAACTTTTGCTTATCACTGTATAGAATTTTACTGAATTGTTGTATATTACTTTATTTCAGCTCACAAGATTGTTTGCCATTCTTATTTAAAGGAAAAGCAATGCAATGCAAAGCATCTAGTTTTAACCCTGCTTATCCTGCTCAGTGTAAACGGGAATTCAATGGGTGCAGGCAGAGGTACACTCTAGACAGGACACCCATCCATTGCGGCATTCCCATGAACTCCTCGTTGACCTTCACGTTGCAAGCCCTACCCAGGAAAAACGATAATATTACCAGCATATCAATACATCAAGGATGAACTCTGACTTTGTAAATGTGGATTAAAACAAGTACAGCATAAACCAGATTCAAACGCTTTTTAAACCAAATAGCTTGAGACCAATTAAAGAATTCAAAAAACTTTCTCGGTTTATAGATCACGTCAGTGATGCAGAACCTCGAACACTACACAAACATCCTAGGAGAACGTGGGGAGTAGATGTGAGCCCTCTCCTTTTGATGGATTAGTGACATTTCCGAGTGCAATGCACATCTGAGTTAGCCTCACCATGCGGCCTGTGTGGGTTTAAACCCAAGCTGCGGGAAACGTGTAACTGATATCTTTGTGTCACAGAGCATATCCGGCATGTGGCGTGCTGACAGCCTGCGAGTGATGGCTGCCGCTCGACACAGCGTTCGTGTGTGTATCATTGTCTTGGTGTCATTCTCCTCCCATTGATGGCTGGAAAGGCCTGGGGCTGCACAGAGGTGCAGTGTACAATCAAAAGTCCTCTGACACCACTGAGAATCATCACAGCTTGATGATAACCTGGCTACCTTCAGGAGCTCCTCTACACTGCTTTTAAAGTATTAAGACATATTTGAAGCTAAACTTTTGCCAGCACAGAGGGAGATCAAATCAGACCTGTCCACATGAGTTAAACACTACTACTTTTTGACTGATGGATGCACTAGTTTTCTCACCCAGTCTGGTTGTTGGTACATCATAGTTCCATAGTCCTTATAACTACTATAAACAAAAATAAATATTGTCTAATAAAAGGTTTGGTTCCAGGATTCAGAAAGAATAACATTCAACAGAATAAGACGCACTATGATGTCCTTATGATCGGTTTTATACTACTGATATTAGAATCAGGATTACGCAAAAGTGTAAATATAGTTTGGATGTCATATTTTTTTACATTTCAAAGAATTATTTGCTTCTTTCTTAAGCTTTTCCTTGCCACTTTCAGCCGTAGGATTGCTAAATTGTGGCTGTGGGCCTAAAAGTTTGTAAAGTTGCATTGATGCTATGTTCTGTTGCAAAACTGATATATAAATAAATCTTACTTGACATATAGACAACGTTTGGGGACCACTGGTTACACAATTTTCTTCTATGTTTAATGTGCCACCAATTGTTCGGGTGTGCTCCATAAAACCGATACAGTACAGTAAATTTATTATTTTAATGTTTCAAGGATATTTACAGTTTCTTTAAGGTTTGTGGTATTTATATGTGATTATGATCACAATTACAAATTCATCTTATGTAGATTTCAATGTAGATTTATGTAGATTAAGGCCAAATTCTATAGTTTTTATAAACACATGTATGAACATGACTGAAGAATTCCTGAAAGTGATCTAAGCAGAAGCACATTAACAAGCAACTTGTGAAGTGTGAAGTGTTTTCTGTTCTTTTTTCAGTACAGGGACATATGTTAAACAGAAGTAGTAAATAGAGATTATACTGGAGTATTCCTTCAACATAATGCACTTACAGTTTTTGAGTATATCAATTTTGTGGATGCTATTACAGCTGGCTAAAATCAAAGCCCATGACACTTGTGATGGCCATTTCAATCAAGAGGAAGAAAGCATGTATTGACAAGTTTCGTCTACCACAGGGAAATTAATACAATATTTATAGAGGTTGGTTTTGGAGCCGGCAGTGGGGGCATTGGTCAATGGGAAGTGAGGGAAAGAAAGGTAGCTGTTACTAAGGGCAAACATTGTAAATGTATAATGACTTGAAATGTGTGGAGCTTCTCTCCCCCTCATGCAACTACCCCATACCCTAACCCCCTCCCTAACTGCCCCCCACCCCCATTCCAAAACAAAACTGCTGGTGTGTGAAATATGAAAGAGACATGTTGTTGTTCAATTTGTCCAATATAGCTTACAGGTGGGCTGCAGGTATGCTCCCCCTCAGCAGCTGAAAAATGAGTGGAGGAGAGCAAGGTGACTTTGATGAACCTCGCCACTCGCGGCCCTATCATTCTTTTCCGTCTGGCTTCCCTAGCTGCCGCGTGGACAACGCGCTACAAATTTGTCTTATTGAAGTGAAGCTGCGCTCCGGTTCCTGCTGACAATGGCGGCTAATGAACAGACAGACTGGGCTGCTCAGAGTTCACTCCCTCAACCATCACTGTGCCAGTGCTGGGCATGATCACACAGCATGTCCTCTAGCTTACTAAACATAATGTCTGGTACTGGACACACTACTGAGCACCTGTTAACTCAAGCCAGAAGTAAATCATTTTTACAATAGGCAATGTAAATCTGATGGAGGTGAGCATGCAGCTCAATCAAAGCAAGGAACTAAAATCTTATATGAATGAACTGGATTATCTTGATTTTATCCACCAATTTCAGCATAAAGCTTTGAGGAAAACAAATAAGCCTATTCAAGAGTTTGATGAAGCAGTATTTAATACTGTATTTAATCCAAAGTGTTCTTTTTACAGCCATGACAGTAAAGTGTTTGACTTGCTTAAGTATGTCCATGCATTTATTTAACATCATACACTGCTCACAAAAATTAGCGGATACTTCAAATTGAAATATCCCATAATGTAATGTCCCCTATTTTTTGTGAGCAGTGTACCTGACCAGGTGACAGTTTTTTAGAAGACACAGCTGGATAAGAATTAACTACAGCATGGTGTGAGAAACATTGCCAAGGCAGCAGATAACAACCACACCTGTTAATTATGTGTCTGAGTAATTTGCCACAGATCACTTGTTCACAGTGGGTGATCTGAAAGCATTCATAATACATATTATTATAATAAAAGAATGACTGGTATATTTGTACGAAACCAAAAAGTACACTTTTTGGTACATGTAATTTCTACAAAACTATTGAAATTGATGAGGGAACATCTGAAACTCTAATCTCTAAAAATGTCATTCAAAAGGGCAGCATGGTGGTGCAAGCAGACAGCTCTAGAGATCCCCGGTATAATCCCGACCTCAGCGTGAGTTCACTCCAAATACTCTGGTTTTCTCCCACATTCCAAGGACATGAATTGGGGTAATTTACATTTACAGTTACAGCATGTAGTCGACGCCCTTATCCAGAGCGACTTACAGCTGATACTGATACATAAGTGGTTGCTCTAAGCCCAGTATGAATGTTTCTGACTGTTATAAATGTAACATTGCTTCTGTTATGAATGGCCATTGATGCCAACGTGATGCTAAATAAAACAAATAAACAAATGTCACTCACAAACACCTCAACCGGTTGTTATTATAATACTATGACTTCTGCCAGCAGGCTCATCTAAAAGCCACCAATAAGTAGCACACAATGAAATAAGCAACTTCATGAAAATACATGAATATAATTGTAATTAAGAAATAGAAATACAAAAAAAAGAGATTTAAAGGAACAGCATGCTCTGGAATTGTGGCTGCAGACAGAAAGTCTTTTTGATGTTTCGAGTTTTATTATGACAGGGGAAAAGGACACGGCATGGAAAAGTGACCTGTAATCATCTCAAAAGGCTACACAATATAAATCGCACATTGTAAAATAGCGCTAATTGCACTAGTCATAGATGAGGCTCAGTTTACATCACTACAGTCTCAATGATGTATTTAATATTAGGCCAGACTTTTTGATTGCTCGTTTTGCGGATTCACCGCCAATCATATTTGAAGAATACATTAAAAAATTTTTTTTTTTGGTATTTCTCGGATCCGCTGCAGCACCAATGGTAGAAATTCGAAAAATAAAAACATTTTTTCTTTTTTTAAAATCTTTTTCCGCTCTCGGATGGAGAGCCAACCGTTTTCTTCTGTTAATTTTCTTTTTTTCCAGATTCACTTTAATTTAATTGTAGGTTAAATAAATTTTATTTTTAAATAAAAAATTATTTTTATTTCT